>JAEQBH010000357.1:0-305359 GCA_016808115.1 Tetrastigma voinierianum
ATTACACCCCTAGTCTCCACCACATATCTCCACACAAAAAAAACAAAAACAAAAACCATTTTCAGGTCGAGTTCCCAAAATATTTCAAGACGGATCACAATTCAGATCACCAATCACTAAAAAGAAAATAGTCATTTAACACTGCCAATAGTCAGTATTATCAGTTTCAGTAAGACTTCATCCACTAGTTGATCATTTCCATATCATCAACACGATCCTCTCCAACAAGAACGCTCCCATACAAAGAGTGTGATTTATTAAGGATTACTTAGTGTGTTGTCTACTTACTGTTCCCTGTCTTCGACTGTTTACATATGAAACAAGTTTGTGTGAAATGAGAGAAGAAAATAATTCTTTTTTTATTTTTATTAAATGAGTGAATTACATACTATGTAGACACCTATATATATATATATATATATATATATATATATATATATATATATATATACACAAAATAAATGAAACAAAATAAAGTGTAAAATGAATGAAGATAATGTACAAAAAAATGTAAGAGATTAACCAAAGAATATCTAGGAAATATAATTTGATTCTCAACACTCTCCCTCAAGCTGGAACATATAGGTCAAATTCACCAAACTTGTTACAAATATACTTAATTCTAAAACTACTAAGCAGATTTGAAGTAACAAGTCTACCGGCCGGGTCACTTCAGCCTGACAAAACTAATAGTTATGCATCATGATGCGATCTTCTTTATGATGAAGTGACAATCCACTTCAATATGTTTCGGGTCCTCTCTACAAAGACCTGGATGTGATGCAGAGTAGCTTGATTATCACATATAAGCTCCATCTGTTTATCCTTCCCAAATCTTGCCTCCTAAAGAAGATGTCTTAACTATATGAGCCCGGCCATGCCAAAGCCATGACTCCTAAGATTTTCAAACACTCATCCTACAACATCCTATTTTTTAATCTCCTTCCACGATGCTCAGGTTTCTCAATAAATACATAATAATCTTGCTGAAATACCCATCCTGTAGGTGAACCTACCTAATCTGCATCACAATATTCGACAATCTAGGTGTGATATCTGTTTTTATATAACACCCCTTGGCTTAGTGTTCCCTCAATATAACGGAGGATACGAATCACAGCATCCCAATGGCTATCACATGGTGATTGTAAGAATTGGCTAACAACACTCATCGAAAAGGAAATGTCTGGTAGGGTGATGGTGAGATAGTTTAGTTTTCCCACAAGTCGTCAATATCTCCCTGGATCACGTAGAGGCTCCCCCTGTCCTAGTACAAGCTTGACATTCGAATCCATAGGAGTGTCTACAGGTTTGCAATCTAGCTTACTTGTCTCTTCTAATATTTCCAAGGCATACTTTATCTTATTCATAACCACACCGGATTTAGATTGAGCTATCTCAATCCCTAAAAAATATTTGAGTTTTCCCAAGTCCTTAGTCTAAAAGTGGCTGAAGAAATGTTGTTTCAGCCTCTGAATACCATCCTAATCATTGCCCGTGATAACAATGTCATCCACATAAACAATCAAATAAATGCATTACCCTGAACTCATATGATGATAGAAAACTGAGTGATCTACTATACTCCGAATCATACCAAACTCCTGAACCAAGGAACTAAACCGGCCAAACCAAGCTCGAGGGAACTGCTTCAAGCCATATAATGAGCGACGTAACCTGCATACCAATCCAGACTCCCCCTGAGCAACAAACCCAAGTGGTTTCTCCATATAGACATCCTATGTCAGGTCGCCATGTAAAAAGGCATTTTTGATGTCCAACTAATACAAAGGCCAAGATTGCATAACAGCCATAGATAGGAGAAGACGAACATAGGCAATCTTGGCGACAAGGGAAAAGGTATCATAGTAGTCGAAACCATAGACCTGAGTGTACCCATTTGCAACTAATCGAGCCTTAATACGATCCACTAGACCATCGGGGCCAATCTTCACTATATACACCCAACGACATCCAATATGTGTTTTGCCAACAGGTACAGGAACCAGGTCCCAAGTGCTACTAGAATGTAGAGTAGTTATTTCCTCAACCACAACCTCAAGCCTTGGCCTGACGTGGATGTGAGCCTCATGCACAGTTTGTGGAAGAGAAATAAAAGATAAGGTGGAAACACAGGCAGAGTATAGGAAAGATAAATGATGATAAGTCGGGAAGTTATAAATATGATGGGGGTTACGAGAGGAATGAGTACCTTTCTGAATGGTAATGGGAAGATCAGTGGGAGACGATAAGACCGGTGTCATAGAAGAGGGCGCCATAAAAGATGAGTCAGTCGGTGGCCTGGTGTGCTACGAGTATAAACCTGCAATGGTCGAGGTGGAGTAGACGGAGGTGCAGGTGAGGTATGTAGGACTAGATGAAGGGCAGATATGACATCGAATCGGGAGGGTGGCGATAGGAAACATAAAAGAGTTCTCAAAAAATGTGACATCAGCAGAGACAGTATCGATGTGTATCAGAAGAGGAGCACCAACCTTGTCAAGCTAGGAATAACCGAGGAGATTATTATTTCGTGGCGGTCGGGTTGAAAGTCATTTTGTCCAGAGTGTTAATATGACAAAACAACACAACCAAAGACACGAGAGAAGGCGTAAGAGAGGTCAGTTTGGAAAAGAACGGAACGAGGGATTTTATCAAGCAAATGGATGACTACATACGACGATCAAACAACAAGCGAATAAGGTAAAGATCCCCTCCCCCCCCCCCCCCCTTTAAAAAAAAAAAAAAAAAGTTGGAGGGAACCTTATGATAAAGTAGGAGTGCGAAAGCGCTTTGAATCAATGACGGTTCTCACTCATCCAATCCATTCTGACAGGAGTGTAAGCTACAAGAGGACTCCGATGAAGAATCCTATGTGAGGACAAAAGAGAAGTAATGGCCCAGAAAAATATTCCTCTGCTTTATCAAATGAATTGAAGTATTAAATCAGTTTGAACTTCAAAGATGGAACTTTGAAAATAAAGAATAACCTCAAACAGGTTTTCATTAACAATCGCTAAGTACAACGAATAATCATATATAAAAGTAAAAAGTATCGGAATCTGTTAGACTCCTGGCCTGGGAAGGACCTCGAACATCAGCAGGGAACAAACTCAAATGAGACTTTGTCCGCATCTAGGGCGCTAGGACACGAAGTATGTTTCCCAAACTACGACTCACACTCCAATCATGACAAACTAGAAAACGAGGAACCATTAGACGGAACTTGGAAATATTCGATGACCAAGGAGATCAGAATATGAAATGAGTATTCATGGAAGTGCAAGGCAAGTTGAGATGAAAGAAGCCTTGAAACTCACGTCCTATGCTAATCGGCCCTCTCCGTATCCGGCCCCATAGCAGACATCACGAAAAAGGTAATCAAACAATTAAGGTTACAAATCAACTTACTAATAGAAATCATATTAAAAGGAGAATCATGAACATAAAGGACAGAAGTAAGGAGCATGGAATGAAGAGCACATGCTGAACCAATTTCTTTAGCCATGGTTTGAGATCCATTAACTAAAGTAATCACAAAGGTGGTAATAGTAAGGAAAGAAAAATATCCTTATCATGAGGTATGATGGCCTTGTGCCCAAACCCAATTACTCACTGTGCCCATCACTCGCTGCAAGCCACCACTCGCCCATTCTCGGTGAAGCAAATTAAGACTGCTTACTATCTTAAAACTACACGGGAACCAACCAGACGATAGAATCATAGAACCCGTCTAGGATCTCGAGTCCCCCAACCGACCATCCTACCACGTATGGAAAGGGTATTATGGATAACTATATTAGGGAGGAAATCCCTCACAGGATATTTATCCACGAATCTCCTAGTGTCTAAATCTCATACGTCTCAAAAACATTAATCCTCAATAAGGAAGAACTAGTCCTTGATAAGGAAACATAGATCTTATCACTAAAATCACGAGATTATTTTTCCTAAAATTAAGGAGAAATTCGAATATAAAAAAGAGACACTCCCCCCGAGGGAATGGTATGCACTCCAACTGCGCTAATTCCCTTCCTCCTTTTCTCCATCACTTTTGCTGACTTAATCATCGGAGAGGCGACCGACACACCGCCACCGGACCCCCTTTGTGTTCTACAAGTTTACATCTCGTCGTTGATGCCCCAAAAGTCGGACGATCCAGGTAACAACACTTATTACTAGAAATATGATCCAAGGATCCAGAATCAAGAATCCAGGGTCTAAATGAATGTGAAAGGCAAGGCAGGCATTATTAGCTCCGGGCAATGCATTTAAAATGAATGCAAATTTAGCTACTCCGGGAGCGAGGTGGAGGTAATTCCTTATACTGCGCAGCATAAGAATAACTCCTCGGTTGATGAGCCTTCTTGGCAGCCAAAGAACGAGAAATCAATTAAAATTGACCAAATCAAGAAACCAAGATTCCGTATAACAAACAACTCCTAAGGGCCTGAATGTGTTGTAGAGTGTTAGAAAACACAAAAGGGAGAAGATCTGCGACGTAGTGCCTAAAAACAAATTGCCATAGAGAAAAATAGGAACAATGGCATTTTCCAACACCAAAGTGGAGAAGCAAGGTGACAAGGAAAGAGATCGGTAGCTGACGAAGCTGCAGGTGAAGCGTCATCGCAAGAAGTGGGCCCACACGCCAACGCATGGGAGATGCCTCGGAGAGACATGATGCGCGTGGCGGCACGTCACTGACCTTTTGACTTTGGAGTTGCCGCCGGAGGATAGATTAGGTCCCAAAGATCCTGATGGTGTGGTCATTGACTAGAGTTGAGACAGTCGTCGGAAAAGTTCGCCAAAAAATTTTCCGACAACGACAAGGTGTTTTGACGACTACAAAGAGTTCCGATACTTTCTAAGATGAAGGTGGAGTGACCGAAAAGAGATCCAACCACTTATGGGTTTTCGGAATTAAAGACACGACAAAACCCTAGCTTAGACCTTTCATGGCTCTGATACCATGTGAAATGAGAAAGAAAGCTAATTATTTTCTTTATCGAACGAAATGAATTACATAAGACAGTATTGACCTATATATATATATATAAAATAATGAAAAAAAAAAGGAAACAAAATAAAGCGTAAATGAATGAGTATAATGTACAAAAATCAGAAGATAAAACCAAAGCATTATCTAGGAATATTCTTTGATTCTCAATGGTTTGTAACTTGTAAGATCAAGAAAACTTCTCTTTACATGGGCCCATGTTGTGTAACAATTAATAACCAGGACCAGCAGCAGCAAATCAAGTATTGAGTCTAAAGGTAGTAATTCTTGTGGGACTGGAGCATCAATGGAGCTGAAAATTGCCATTCACTTAATTTGAAATGAAGTACAATAGAATTACATTATAAAGAAAGGTAATCCAGGATCAGAACACCAGGCAAACCTGACTGACAAGATCAATCTTTTTGTAAGAGATTTAAATCAGAATACCTTGCTAATGAAGATGATGATCGTCTGCCCATAAGCAAGCTTGGTAAAGATGTTAACCTTGCTACATCATATAATTGATTGTGTGGAGGAGAGGATGGTCTACCGGGGGAAGAGATGTGTGTGTTTGGTGTTTCATCTTCCTCTGTGGAGGCATGTCGTTCACTGTCTGGGGGGACCTCATTCTCAGGTAGCTGAGGCAAAAGAGTGTTGGATGAACCAGCTGATGTCTGACTATTAGTATTATATAATGGAGCATGCAAAACTTCATGTAAGGCTCTTGGGTTAATAGTCCATGCCCCTGTGTGAGAATGAGAAAGCGGAGAGATTTGGTTCATGTCTGTAATTCCTTCCCACGTTGGGGATAAATTATCTGCAGTCCCCATATTCAGCCTCCCATGACTTTGAACCTCGCTTCTATCTGTGATTCAAACATTATTGGTAATAACTCTATCAATAACTTACAAGGAAACTAATAAGACAAAGAAAGCAATATTTAAGGCCTATTTGGTTTATGTTTTTAAAAACACAAATAATGTCATTTTGGTGTTCTCTGAAAACTATTTTTGTTCTCTAAATTTATTGTTTTCTATGTTCTCACGCGTCAAAAAACTGTGGACCAATCAAGTTCCCCAATTTTTGTTTTCATTGTTCGAAGAATATTAAACAACTTTTGAAAACACAAAGGACAACATTTTGGTGCTCTCTGTGTTTTTTATAACAAAAAAATTGGGAACCAAACAGGTTTTTCTCGTTCTGTTTCTTTGTTTTTTGGAGAATTTAAAATGTGCTTTTCAAAACTAAACCAACAAAGCCAAGAAGACTTTATTCAAGGAAACTGAAAAGAAAGAGTTCAAATTTCAATCCCTCTTAAAGTTCCTCATCATCTACTTCCGTCCCAATTGTTTGCTGTGATACATATATATTAATATGTACATGAAGGAGACGAAAAGTGGTAGCATGTAAACCGACCATCCGGATTATAGCATGTAGTCCACGGACTAAATCATGGGTCTACTCTGAACTTTCTGCTAGAAAATTCCGCTATTAAGATCTGAATTTATCGCAAAATAGTGCTGTTTTCTAAAGCAAGTATAGAAAAAAGACTTTCAGGCCAAAAACAGCCAACTGGTGGAACTTTAACTTTACCTAGCTAGTAAGAGGCTCATCATGACATAGATGTAAAGATAATAACAACTACAAGCCAGTATCATCTGCCCCTACAATTGCTAGCAAGAATTTAAATTAACAAGCATGTCCTCCCAGCCACCATGGTCGAACTTCATCCATCATCTTACAAGGATAAGCTTTGCTAGCTTACATCTCGTATAGGTATCGACCCTAAAATCTGAATTATGCATACTTCATATTTCAAAGGGCGGATTTTTGAATAAATAGGATTATTCTTTTTTTTCTTATTTTATCTACAGAATTTCATTACATGAACGATAATCTGAAAGAAACTGGAGAAAAGGGAGATGAGTCACCTCACCTGCCTTTCTGCCATAGCAATTTCTACAACCCTCACATCGGCATACATCAGAGCACCCAACTTTAGCCTGAAGTAGAGGGAAAGACAAAAAACTTTCCAGTCAGTCTGCAATAACATCATACCTCTCTGTTTAGAAGCTTGGGACTTCAATAAACAGGAATATAAACCTGATAGCATTCACAATATTTTTTCTGACATGTAGACTTCTTGCAATTGCAACCTCTCCTATGCCTGCCTGATGATGGGGTCGTCCAGTTCCCAGCTTCCTGCAGGACATTTTGTCATATAATGAGATTTCCAATTCCATGAGCCAAAAGAACGATACAGAAATATAGAGAAAGGGGCATACCCCTCTGGTGTCAGTGCCAGAATTTACAATCTTTGGATCAAATGCTTGTGGATTACGGGATTGAATTTGGCATCGAATTTCTTCAATCTTGTCATCATTTACGTCATTGTTACAGCAGTCAGAGCACTTGCAAGAATCACTACAATGCTTATCCTGTGCAAAGCACTCGCAGTAACTGCCAAGAACAAAAACTAAAGTTGGTCCAAATTATAACAACATAAAGATAATTGGCTGTACCATCTTCTAACTTGTTACTTTAAGAAAGTAGTTTAATCTTAACATAAAACAAGATAATGTTGCATTTATACAATGTCGTTGAATAGAAATTGAAGTAAAGACAGATTTCATTGGTTTATGTTAAACGACCAACTCTCCTAAAAGCCTGCCCAGAGGATTTCGCGCATTACGAATATCACGCGCACACCTCCTCCCTCACGCGCAACCTCATACCCACACGGCAGGCGGTCAAACAACCAAATAAATTCTCCACGACTTTCAAATCAACAACTGAGAATAAATTGCAAAGAGGTGGCTCGAACCTACGACTCTTTCGCCAAACCAAAGTTTACGACATACTACGTCAGAAAAGACCAACTCTAAAAGCTCAAACCTCAGAGGATTAGGTTTAATATGAATATCATGTCTTTAACAGTTTACAATAGCATAACATTAATGACAAAGGTTTCCATGGCTTTTTTTCGAATTGCATAATCACATCCATTGTTGGAAGAACAGACAATCTAAAAGGAATGCATCATGCAATGCTGTTATATATACAAGAAGACAAGTTCTAAGATGCAATCCATACACAAATCTTACTTACAGTTTCAAGCATTGAGACTTCTTACATCTGCAATGCTTGCCATCCTCATTCCCAGTGGAGTATTTTGCTCTCTTCCTGGGCATATCAGGAAATGAATGTTCAGCAAGCAATATGAAAAAGGTACTGAAGTAGCAAAGTATACAATACGATGCACACTAGCCTTGTCTCTCTTGGAATAATTTGGTTTAAATGCTTAGTCATATCATTAACTTCAGGAGTAAACGCGTTCCCTGCACATAGAGCTGTATTTCGTTCAGTAAATTTCATTGAAGGAGATGAATTTGGAGTTCTCACAACAATCAATGGTTGAAACTGGCAGAACTAGATGCCACAACAGCTTTACTTTCCAGCCAATGTTCACAGGCCTGAACTAAGATTTCATACACAAGATGAACAAGAACTGCTAATTGAGCCTTGTGGTAAATCATGGCTCCCTAACTTCTCATGTACTCAGAAATCCAGCCGAGGTCACATTTGCAACCATATCAGAGCCCACTGGTTCAGTTCTTCCAGTCCTATTTAAGTGCAGCCCAAAATTACCCGGAGCTAAGATGTGGATATCTCCAGCATGATGAGTGGATCTAGCCATTCTATTGAGAGTTTCTGGTGTTCTAGCCGCACATAGAGCAGATTGGAAATGCCTTTCTGGGTTACTAACTGATGGCTGATTTCTGAATATTCCTCTTTGTTGAGATGAAAACAGGCTCTCAGGCATCCTTGAATTAGCATAACTATTTACCGGTCTCCAAGAATTTGAGACTGTTACTCAGTCATGGTAGGATGGCAAGCACCTGCAATCTCAAACTGAAGATATCCATACATTTGTTGGGGTTGACCAGCCCCCTGCATTTAGCGACAGCAATTATTCCACTGGATGAAATGTTTAAAACAAGACTAGTACAAGTAAATCAAATAGGTGCTTTACAGAAACAAACAAAGAAATAATCCTTTTTAACCGTTATTAAAGTTCCCCTATTTTGTTGTCACCAAGGATGGCCTAGAAATGATCTAAAACAGATATGAATATAATGTGAACTGTGTTTTTCAGTGAAGCTCCTAGAAGTAAGTGACATGCATTTGTTCAGTACCACAGACTGAATTAAAGTAAAAATAATATAGAAGAAAAAGAGTGCTTTGTAGAGCCAATAGAAATTAATATAATGTGAATTGTGTTCTCCAGTGAAGCTTCTAAAAGTAACATGCATCTGTGCATTTGTCCAATACCATAGACTGCATTAAGTTAAAGTAATAGACTAGAAAACGGGTGCTCTGTAGAGTCTTATAGAATTTTCCTCTCGGATAGTGAAGTATGAGGTGAAAGGCCTATATAATAATCTGAAATCCAATACTATCTGACATTTTCTTGAGGGCATACTCCTAGAGAGAAGCAAAATTAATGCGGGCTGTTGGGAAGTTGTGTGTACAACAGTACAGTACTAAACCCAACAATAACAGGTAACAAGCTGGGTTGAAGTTGAGTTAGATCTTTACAAAGTGGTATCAGAGCATACCCCCAAGGGGAGTAGGCTGTAGAGTCCCACATCTCTTGAGAGAAAAATTATCATAGTTATATTATACCTCAAAAGATCCTTTGAATGTTGTTCTTGAACTTCTGAGACCATCTTCACATGCCTCAATAATCTGCAAAGACTTAGCAAATGAATGATTAGTACTGTAACATTTATCTTGCTGTTCCCCTTCTGTCTACAGCATATTGTGATTAACAATATTAAAACATACAAAGGGACACCTCTTCTATCAAAATCAACTAAGATTATCGTATTCTATGTAGAGAAACAAAAAACAAAACACATCTTAACCTGAGGTGCAAGTTGTTCATGATGTTGTGCTGCTGAAGCAGGGGCCCGAAAGATATCAGAATGAACAAGTCCATTCACTCTAGCTGGTAAATCTGGCCAATTATTTAACCTTCCACCAACCCACTGACAGCCCATGGATGCAATCATTTTTCTTGAATCCCTAGGAAGCCTGTCTAGAGCGGGTTCATGAATAATTGAATTTGCTGCAATTGAACTTCCAATAGATGCTTGAAATATTAGGACATATGATATGCTGCTGAATTATATACCCCAATAACAACCATTAATAATCAAGTTGTTCACAAAAAATTGGAAGATATAACACCTTGTTGAAAGACTACTTTCCCATTGCAGATTCATACAGGGTAATGAAAACACAGGTGATGGTGGAGGCAAATCGGTTTCTGAAAACCTTTGCAGGTATGGCACTCTGTTCGTAGAATTTATTGGGGAAAGCCCGCTAATGTAAGTGATGTAGGGCAGGTCCTACAATTGATCCAGAACAAGATGCATGTCAATGAAAAAACTGCATTAAATCTTGAGCCTTCTGTTTCATTTATAACAAGTTCATAAAAAAGTCCTTCCCAGAAATTAGGGGCATATCATGCTGCTGCATAATCAGTATAGCCTCAATATATGATTTGAAAGTAGATTACTGCATACTACCATTTCAAATGACATGAATATTAGGAAGAAATCTCTAGCAAAAATTAATAAGGAGGTTTTATTGTTCATTGTGGAGCAAGAATAATCATATGAGAAAAATAATAGATATGTCAAAGTTCTCAAGAACAGAACACGATATTCCAAAATTTTGTGGTCATATTTCCCTAGGCAAGTAACCAAACACTGAATAAAACCCATCATCAAGTTTGCAACACATTCAACCATAAGAACAAAACCTCTGATTCCATTGATACACACAACCCTAGAACTGGTATCCTCCACCAATCTTAAGTAAAATACCAATTTTCCTAAAAGCTCAAAGACGTGGCGATTTTCGCTCAATACGAAGATCCTCCCGTAGAGAGTAAATAAACCACCTCGAACTCATGAGACCATAGCTGAAGTTCTGGCTACACAGCAACATCAATTTTTTAAAAATCTGCTCTTAGAAAGATTTCAGATCTAATTAATAACATCATGTCACTATTTTAATTAACTAAAATAAATACAAAACTATGCATTTTGTTTATGAAACTAATCTTTACTACACTAAATATCTCAAAATGAAATAAAGAGGATTCATAATTCATCAAGAAAACATTTAACTTAATACATCACTGTAATCAAAATCAAAACTATGAAAGAAAAAGAAAAATTAATTAAAAGGTCTGAGATATTATTCCGACGCAAGGGAGAAACCAAGACGTTAGGATAGATTTATTTGAAGTAACTATGAGGTTCAGGAGATCATCCATGACAGAGGAAAACTGATATCAGATATAGTTATCCAGAAAATTCTGAATTTTCTAAGAAAGAGAAACGCAATGTTTTATATAGTTTTTAAACCATGGTGCAATCGTTGTAATCTACAGCAGATAGATATCATCTTGCCAATGGTTATTTATTTCTTTTATTTTATTGTTAGATATCAAATATCTTCACTGATAATCTGATCAACAAATAAAAATCAAGATTAGTGAGTACTGCTTCTTCTTTTTTTTCTTAATTTTGTATTTATTATAAAATAGATAATTTGGGGTGATTATTAAATGATATATATCCAATTTATCATAGGATAAATTGGATAATAGAAAAAATTATTATCATTAAATTTCATGTTTTGAAGATAAAGACTATAAAATTTATACGATGAATTGGGATGATAATTTATTATTCAATTCTTTTAAATTTTGTCTAAACATAAAAGACCAAATTCTAAAGTAAAAAATTCACGTTGTCAAAAAAAAAAAAAAAATCATATTTCTAAACTCCAAAGATTAGTGTGAGTACTTGTTTGGAATTTTTCTTTTTTCTAATTTTAGGCTATTGTGAAAATATAGATTAATTCTTGGGTGGATTATTTAAATTGATATCCATCGAATTTTATCATCGGATAAATTGGATGATAAATATAAAAGACCAAATTCTAAAATAAAAAATCCAAGTTGTCAAAAAAATAAATTAATTTTTTAAATTGATATCCATCCGAATTTTATCATCGGGTAAATTGGATAATAGACAAAAAATTTATCATTAAATTTCGTGTTTGGAAGATGAAAACCATAAAATTTATACGATGAATCCGGTTTCAAATGAATATAATCAAGGTTAAAAGAACCAAGAAAGTGGCAGAAAGAATAAAATTGGGATGATGGACTTATTATCGAATTCTTTTAAATTTTGTCTAACCATAAAAGACCAAATTCTAAAATAAAAAATTCACCTTGTCAAAAAAAAAAAACCATATTTCTAAACTCTTAAAACATAAGTACCAAATTAGCTTTGTTCTATCATAAGATTCTTACATAAAAGCTTGGTGAACTATTAACCTAATCCATTTTAACGCGAGCCAAAATGGTTAGTTAATCTACTATTTCTATTCGGATACGACTAACCTATCACAACTCATGATATGCCAAACCTTAAAATGCTAAAAAAAATTAATTTTACAAATTCATCATTCTTCAAATAAAATAATATTCAAATATATAATAATCATTAATATATAAAATGATTGAGTCTAAACAATATAATAATAATAAACAAACTTAAATAAATAAATAATGTTAGAACACTATTATAACTAAAGTAGCAAACTAGCTAACTAAATAGTACAAAAATAATAAAGTAACAACTTAATAACATATTGAAAAAAACAACTCCAAAGTATCAAATAAAATCTCATATGTCTCTAATCTTCATCATTATTATCATTATAGTTAATAATAACACGTAATTCCACATTAAAAATATGTACAGGTTGGGTTATCATCATCTATTAATTAATTTGGCATGTTAACAACATAAATTTCATTTATGTTTGGAATAAAATATATTTTTTCTAAAATTACATCTCAATCAGAGCACAATGTACTAGCTTTAACAATTTTAAATAACATTATTTTGTTATTAACTCTAAGTTTAAGTAATAAAATTATTTTAAAATATATTGATAATTTAGTTATTAAATTTAATTTATAAATTGATACAACTTTATTTTTATCAAAAAAAAAACATATATGATTCAATAAAATTTAAAGGATAAATAAAAAAAGCAAATTGTAAATATTTAAAATAGGATTAGTGGGATAAATAAAAATATATTCAATATTAAAACTCAAAATTGAAAATAAAATAGTTAAAATAACAAAGTTTAACATAGTATAATAATAATTATTTTTTTTAAAACCACTATGCTACAAAACAGATAGTTAAAATATCAAATTTTATAAATCTCAATTACTAAGCTAGTTATTTTAAAAATTAAATAAAAATTTCGGACCAATCGACCAAACCCGTACTGCCATGACAAATCGCCCAACCTCTAAAAATTCGGATAAAGTGGGTTGGTCCATCGAGGTCAAACTTTACATGCCAGCCTCTAGTAGGGCAGGGAAAATACTATATTCGAAAGTCTTTTTATGAAAAATATAATACAATAAGATTTATGACATATCAGATAAAAAAGCATAATTTTTAAAAATAAAAAGAATATCGTGAAAATTATAATACAAAGTCATGGACGCCAAAACTGTGATCCATTGATCACTCATCAACCCACGAAAATCATGTGGATATCATGTAACCCGATACCACATCATTGTGTCCCATTTACCGAGACCCACAATCTTGCAAAACCGCATGCGAAGTCCCTTCGCACTATGACAAACCATTTGGCAAGGTAAAGGTCAACCAACTTGCATGAGACAAGATTGCAAGAAAACAATGTCTCGTAGAGGTCCTGCTCTGCTGCCACCTTTCGCCATGGCAAAGCGGAATCAATTTCAAGACGTGCCTCTGGGCTCGCCAGCGAAGGTAAGGTGAGGCAAAGCCTACAATTATAGGACAATTGCATAAATGAAAGTCCATTTTGAATTTAATTACACTCTTTTACACGAAAATATACATATGAGTTCAATTTCACTCATTTACACATTGATACATACAAAATGGATTTACTCCAAAAATTTTACAAAATTTTTCACAAAGCCACAAGCTGGCTTTCACTCGAGCCCCTGACGAAATTACCACGTGCACATTTCCGCACCGAATGTTATCCCAAATAGGGTGAGCCACGCCTAGTCTAGTAATTCCTCCAAAGGCTACTCCCCACCTAAGCGCATACTGCACGCACTAACAATTTTCACATTCAGATCACAATTTCAAGATATGCAATCTTAGGTTGGAATTTTACATGTCATGCCATGAAATGAGATGAGACTAATCAGAGGTCACATTTTCCTCTCTCTCTCTCTCTCCCTCCTTCCCCTCCCCCCCCTCTCAGTCTCATCGACTCTCATCTTGCCCGAGTCTTTACCGACTCCCATCTTGCCCCGAGTCTTTACCGACTCCCACCACACAATGTAATGCCAATGTATGATAAAATCCTTAATTGATGGATTACATCAAATGATCATTTTCAAACAAATTTCATTTGTTTATAAACCAAAAGTTTTTTTTTTATGTTACACCTCAAATGATTATTTCATTTACAAAACCATGTGCCTTTTATGGGGCAGTGAATTTTTAGGGTCTCATCATAGGCTCCGCACGCCTTCCAACACTTTTTGGACTTTCACCGTTAGAGTGTCTAAACTAGTTCGGGTCTTTCACCCTATGGAGTATCTAGCCCTTCTTGTTATTACCCGACACAAGTTTTTACCATTTTATTTCACAAGCAGGACTGACGCCCAAACTCCGGGATCCGTTGACTACCCGCAACCTACGTATCACTCAGAATGCCTGGCTAACCCGACATTATCTTCACGTAGTAACGGCAGAGTCTCCCTTTGCACAGGAGCTCTACCCAAATACAAACATGTCCCAAACAACCAATATAATCCAATACGATCAATGGCCACTTCACCATATACCAATGCTCATCAAAATACACTAACTATATACCATAGTTTCAAAAGTTAATAATTTACTCTTATACAACATATATTAAAAGTTTAAAACATTCTAATACATGTATCCAACTAAAACCAAAGCTACAACCCGACTTTCTTCAAAATCGGTCTCTAAGAAGAGCCGTATTCTCGAGCACCCCCCGCACCAAAAAATGCTTCTCGATAGTAGCTGAGTTATCGCCCAAGAAATGCGAATCACCCTAAATGGGTTACTCCCCACCTAAGTGCATATGCAATGCTCCAAAGTAAACACACATTCAAGAAAATTCGTGATCCTACTCGAATGTCGAAATGACCAACCCATGTCCCGAGTCCTCACCGACTCCCTCACACTTGCCTAAGTCATGTATGAGAAACATTATTTTCAAAACAAAGGTATTTGTTTTTAACTGTGGACAACCCTCCGATATAAGTAGTGGACCAACTCTGATAGTCTAGTTAGTGGACAACCCTCCGATGTATATCAATTGGGCCGACTCCGACGATTGATATTTTATATGGACTACCCTCCGATATTGTAATCGACATGAATCCGATAATTATTATTATTAGTCAACCCTCTAAACAATTCTCTCAATAACCACCTCATGCACTCACCCTATCAGTTTCTGCAAGTCCTGAAGGCATATTGAATGTACGATGTCAATTCCAATACAATTTATATAATACATGCAAATATATATGTAACATGATATACATTTACATAATTTAATCACATAAACATGTTATGCAATTTCACAATCCATTACACAAAAAATTAGCTCACGTGGGCTAATTAACAACCACGAGCAATTCGATTTGAATTACTCAACAAAACACATTTTTCTCACAAAATTTATTTCGTGAACATTATTCACGTGAACAAGAACTCCCTGTTTACCTGCTCACTAAGAAATCACCAAACATCGATTCCACTTCAGGAATCCGAATTCATGTACCATTTTCTGGCCTCATACACACATCATAATACAATTTATTTCATAAACTATGAAATAAGCACCCAAATAGCCCCTACAAAGCCATGGACTGGTCCAATGGCTCCCAAAATTTCCACAATTCGGTCCCAAGTCGGACCGATTAAACGGCCGTCATGCCTCAAACCAACCGAAACATCAACAAAGCCTCTTAAATCAAGAGTAAAACAAGTATATGAAAACCCTTACTCACGGAGTTGGTTTAAACTCCTAAACTGGAGCCCACGCCGTAGCCTCGGCCACGTAGAACAGCTCTTTCTTCCTTATTGTCTCGAAGAATTGACTACTGACGTCTCAGAATCTAGAGAGAAGTTACACTCTCTCTCACTAGAAAATGAAAAATAAAAGCTATTGCATCCCTCTTCTAATTTCACGTTTTTCTTTGGCTCTTCAAAAATACTCAGAACGACACTATTCAAAATTTGTCCTATTATCATTTAAGCTTTCCAATGACATCTATTCAAAAGCTTTGGATTTTCGACATTTGACACTACCTCTACTGGCTCCATTTATCATTTTCACTATTTAAACATTGCTGGTTACATGAAGAGATGTTATAGTGACTCACATCACACGCTGCTTAATAAGACCCAAAACTCTCGACGCTCGAAAACGTGCAAATTCCGACTGTCTCGAAATTCGACGTGTTAGCTAGATTTCGCGAGACAATTCTAACGGTGAAATCCGTTTCGTCATCCGAGATCTATAAAAATTTCAGGGTTTCGACCGAAATTACGATTTTACCCTTTTTCGAGATATTGGAATTTTCTCGGGTCTTACAGTGACTTTGTTTGGCTTCCCCCAATGGTACCGAGTTCACTCATCAATCACCAAGTGAGATGATTAATTTTAATGCACTCATACCAATGTAATGCAATGTTTCTTGTGCATAATACAATATGATGCGTCATTGCATGCCAATGTCATGTCACATATGTATTGAATGTCATACAGACAATTTTAAACCGTACATTTTACCATGTATCATGGACAATTATATTACATGCATATAACTTCCAATTAAACAATCATAGCAATGTTAATACATTATAACATATATATTAACATTCATCAACCACAACAACAAGCATGTTATCACATATTAAGCAACAACAGACTTAATTTTCAAGGTAAAATATGGCATATAAGGTGCTCACAACAATAGCCCAACATCCCCTTTATTCTTGCTCAAAACTGGCCAAATAGGCCCTTAACATCCCGAATTATTATTTTTAATCTCAAATAGTCCATAAACATGAGACATATTACATACAATTCACAAACACCACATAATCGAGCCACAAAACGACATTTAAAGTCGCTTTAACACAAATAAATAGTCCATAAGGGCAAGGTTTTCAACCAAACAACCTTTAAACCATGCTTTGAGCATGTCATGGACACTTCACAAACCCCATAAAAACAACTTTAAATAGTTCTTAAATCAACCAAGCATGGCATTAGGACCTCTACACCACATTTTCCTTGAAATCAGCCCCCTTATGGTGGAAATAAACCATAGTAGGAAGAATCCCTACCTCAAGCGCAAGAAGACGGTAAGAAGCCTTCCAGCCCAGGTAACCCGATTTCCCGAAATCTCACAATCTGATATTCGAGAAACCTCCTTGAGAGATTTATAGTGTAGTCTTCTGGCCGAAGATACGAACTTTGCTCTTAGCTCAACGAATTCCGACCGATAGAACCCTGAGGATTGAAGAGAGAAACTTTAATGCTCTCTTAATCTTCTCTCTCTCCCCCTCCTGTTGAACTAGAAAATCTGAATGAGGTGTTTTGCCAAACACCCCCTTATCTTTTAGCCATATTTAACAATTTCAATGATACTCATCCCATGTCGCACCACGTTGCCTCTCGACTTATTCAGGTCCGTTTTGCCCCGAACAATTTATTTATTTCTCGATTCAAGTTCACTGATTTAATTAACTTATTTAATTTATTTTCCACTTTCTATATTTTTCAAAATCCCGTTGGTGTTCATCGTGCACTGATGTCCCAAAAAATCGCAAAAATCCGACTGGTCCCGGAATTAAACCCAGCCTGCCTTGGTACTGATTACATTTAATTCAACGGCTGGAGCCTGTTGGCTATCCGGCATCTAAAATTTTAAGTCTCGCAAATTCAGATCATAGTGATAATTTACCATTTTGTCATGAAAAAAATTCAAATTTACTCGGATTTTATAAAAGTAAATAGATGTTGTGTGGAGAAGACATGCTCTATTATGTAACCAACTTCTCATTTCATTTTCATGCTAATTAAATAAAATTATGTGAATTTTTATTCTTTATTTAAAAATTTTATTTTTTTTCAAAATTTAAATAAAAGATGTTTTTTTTACCTTTCCTTGGATATCTTGGCTTTTTAAACTTTAAACACTTGTCATGTGGACTGATAAAAGATGTTAAGAAACATGATTCTTATGTTGAACCAAAATCATGCTTTTGCACGAGCTTGGGCTTATTTAACACGATATCGCAAAGATGGACCTAACCAGAGGCCCTGACAAACCCTTTTCAATTTGAATTCTTATTTTATCGATTGGAAAATTAATTTGACGCTAATTGGTTTGTTTGATACTACACGTGTGAGTATATGTCAGCTACTCGCGAATAATATTCACATTAAGTGAATGTGCTTAATAAGGGTAATTAATTTTTTAAATTAATTTTTATACAATACAACACAAGTGAAACAAATGTGAATTCTTCTTTTCAAATTACAAGTTCACTATTAAAAATTTTCAAGATAAAAAAAAAATCTTTAAAAAGATAAATTCAATACCATTTTTTAGAAGGATTATGTCAAATTACTTTAATAACTTTAAATTATTATATCTTAATTTAAGGCCTTCAAATTTGAAAGAAACGTGAGTGGGGCGAGCTATTTCCAGGATTATTTCCTGTTCGAGCCAAGGTGGGGACTAGCGTGGCTATGCAGCCAAACAGGCACTTTAGGGTTTAATTTAACTCCCCGAATGCACCATTGCTACAAACTTCAGTGACGTCCTCCGCCAAAAACATGAATTTCAGGTTCCAAAACCTCCTCGGAGCTCCGTACAGAGGTGGAAACGTCGTCGTTTCGAACAACACACTCCTCATCTCCTCCGTCGGCAACCGCATCTCCGTCACCGATCTCCTCAAATCCCAAACCCACACTCTTCCTACACAGTCCTCCTCCAACATCGCCCGCATCGCCGTCTCTCCTGACGGAAATTTCCTTCTCGCCGTCGACGACCGGAACCGATGCCAATTCATCAATCTCCCCCGCCGCATCGTCCTCCACCGTATCTCCTTTAAAAAACCCGTCTCCGCAGTCCGGTTCAGCCCCGACGGCGCCCTGCTTGCCGTTGGCACTGGAAAATTGCTCCAAATTTGGCGCTCTCCCGGGTTCAAGAAGGACTTTTTCGCATTTGAATTGGTTAGGACTTTTGCTGACTGTGATGCTAAGGTCACTGCGCTGGACTGGAGCCCTGATTCGAACTACGTGCTAGCTGGCTCGAAGGATTTGACAGTGAGGTTATTTTGTTTGAAGAAATTCGATAAAGAATTGGCTGCTTTGAATAAGCCTTTCTTGTTTTTAGGCATAGAGATTCAGTAGTTGGTGCATTTTTTGGAGTGGATAATAAAACAAATAGGGTTTGTAAGGCTTATACGGTTACAAGAGATTGCTATATATTTAGTTGGGGTTATAGTGGCAATGAAGGTAAATTTGAGGAATTGGGTGGGGAAGGTTCAGAACCCCCCTCTCCAGGTACCCCGGAGAAGGGGTCGGATGGGGATGGGAAAGCTGATGTGGAGGCAAATGTTGGTATGATGGTGAAGAAAAGGAAGGGTTTTGATGATAATGGTGGTAATTTGCCAGAAGAGTGTGGCAATTTGTTGCACAAAGGAAAATGGGAGCGGTTGCGGAAGGATAATTTTAGTCAGGCACCTGCAAAGTTGGCTGCCTGCGATTATCATCGGGGGCTTGATCTTGTGGTTGTGGGGTTTTCGAATGGTGTGTTTGGGCTGTATCAGATGCCTGATTTTGTGTGCATTCATTTGTTGTCAATATCCAGAGAGAAGATCACGACCGCTGTTTTTAATGACCTTGGAAATTGGTTGACATTTGGATGTGCAAAGCTTGGGCAGTTGCTTGTGTGGGAATGGCGGTCTGAGAGTTATATACTGAAACAGCAAGGGCATTACTTTGATGTGAATTGTCTTGCATATTCTCCGGATTCGCAGTTCTTGGCAACTGGAGCAGATGATAATAAAGTCAAGGTGAGACAAATATGGAGTATGCTTAAGGACATTAATCATGTTTTATAATCATATGGGTTATTTTTCTTGTTTGGATCTCAAAATGTCATTTTTAGCTATTTCCGGTAGAAAATCAGTTGGAAGCATGCATGTGCTTCTGAATCAATCTATTCAATCTTCCATGCTTTGGATCCTTCTTCTCCGGTTGATTGCTGTTAAAAGAGAAGAGAAAGGAATTACAATTTTGAGTCTAATCTCTATGTTGATTTGATTTGAAAAGGCAAAACTTATTTATTTAGTATAAGGTGATAATGAGATTCATGATGTGGAAGCTTTTGTTTTCTGTGTTCCATGTAATGAAACATTTTTAAGATTCAAGAAATTTAATGCCTTATTTTCTCTACATTTTCCCAATAACCAAACAGATAATTATTAACCACAGATTGAGATAGGAAATCTCACTTGAAAATAGCATGAAATATTGTTTCCTGAAGTTCATGGCTTGCTTTTCTCCAGGTGTGGACTGTTTCCTCTGGTTTTTGCTTCGTAACATTCTCTGAGCACACAAATGCTGTCACTGCATTACATTTTATGGCTAGTAACAACTGTTTGTTAAGTGCATCTCTGGATGGGACTGTCCGTGCTTGGGATTTATTTCGCTATCGGAATTTTAGGACATTTACATCCCCTTCTTCCAGGCAATTTGTTTCTTTGGCTTCTGATCAGAGTGGTGAAGTTATTTGTGCTGGAACTTTAGATTCATTTGAGGTACTTGGATTATGAATTATAACACTGCACTCATGTAGCTATATTCATTTTTTTTCTGATGCAGTATTTTTAATGGATTTATTTTAGATTTTCGTTTGGTCAATGAAGACGGGCCGCCTGCTGGATATTCTTAGTGGTCATGAAGGTCCTGTTCATGGGTTGATGTTTTCTCCAACAAATGTGAGTTTTACTTACACTGCCAGCTAAGGTTGCATTTTACCCATACATTCAAATTAAAGTGTTTTTTGTAGGTACATTTCTAGTGATCATACCAAGTTTGGTGTCTACACTTCCATTGATGTTCTTTAGTTTCTAGGAAGCATTACTTTCACAAATACTGACATTTTTAGATTCTTTCTGCATTTGGAACTTAAATGGGATGTAATGTTTCCAATTCTAGGCAATCTTAGCTTCATCGTCATGGGACAAGACTGTTCGATTGTGGGATGTTTTTGAAGGAAAGGGTGCTGTTGAAACATTTAACCACACACATGATGTTCTTACAGTTGTTTACCGTCCGGATGGAAAGCAATTAGCTTGCAGCACATTAGACGGGCTGATCCATTTCTGGGATCCAATTGATGGTTTATTAATGTACACAATAGAAGGTCGTAGAGACATTGCTGGAGGACGTCTCATGACTGACCGTAGATCCGCTGCTAACTCTAGTTCAGGGAAGTGCTTCACAAGCTTGTGTTATTCTGCTGATGGGAGTTACATATTAGCTGGAGGAAGTAGTAAATTCATTTGCATGTATGATATTGCTGATCAGGTGAGTTTGCTGAATGTTTTTGTATACAAATAACATTTTTCCTCTTCTAATGGCCTTGTGTTTTTGAATCCCACAGAAATTATTCTCCTGCTTAAGGTTTTCAACTGGTTATCTATGTTCATGCTTATTTGTTAAATATAGTATCTGGCCAGCCTCACTGGGTTTTGTGGGTTCTTATTTTCTCTTTCTTTTGATGATTCCACTTTATTCTAGCTGTCCAAAATTAAATATGAATCAGGTTGATTTGTGTATTGGAATGATGTATTTCACAGGTATTGCTGCATAGGTTTCAAATAACACACAATCTCTCTTTGGATGGAGTTCTTGATGTCTTGAACTCAAAGAATATGACAGCAGCTGGGCCTCTGGATTTAATTGATGATGATAATAGTGATGTAGAAGAAGGCATTGATAAACAAACATGGGGAAAGTTAGGCTATGATTTACCTGGATCCATGCCTAACCATGGTAGGTCTGTTATCCGAACAAAATGCCTGAGACTTGCACCAACTGGCCGGAGTTGGGCAGCTGCAACAACGGAGGGTGTTCTAGTCTATTCAATGGACGAATCATTTATCTTTGATCCTACTGATCTTGATATAGATGTTACACCAGGTGTATTTTTACTAATCTTGGGATTGTACAATCAACATCCTTCTTCTGAGTTTTACTGTAGCTTAGTTCTGGGAATTTAGATCATAATAGGGTAATGTGTGGTTTTTTCTCCACAACTATGGCTTACAGGCAGAAATCTAGTTCATAATGAGGCAAATTGTTTATTTCACGATTCTGATATAAAAAAAAATTGTTTATTTCACGATTAACTAGCTTATAACTTAGTGAATCTTGTTTTACAGGCAGTTGATGCCGCTCTAAGTGAAGGTCAACCCAGCAGAGCTTTAATTCTCAGCCTCCGTTTAAATGAAGATACTCTAATCAAAAAATGCATTTTTGCTGTCAGTCCTGTAGATATACCAGCTGTTGTTTCATCAGTTCCTTTAAGATATTTGCAGAGGTTGATTGAGGCATTCGCTGATCTTCTAGAAAGCTGCCCCTACTTGGAGTTTATCCTTCGATGGTGTCAGGTGTTTTACATAACTTTGATTTTTGAAACTTTAAATCATGTTAGATGCAACAAAGGGAAAATATATTTTAACGTAGCCTGATCTCGCATTTGCTAGATATTTTCTTGTTGTAGGAGCTGTGTAAAACACATGGCCAATGATTCAACAGAATTCAGAAATCTACTTCCTTCTTAAATCAAGGTAGAAGGCCATGGCCATATTACATCAGGATTTGGCCGATATGTGTTCTTCCAATGAATATTTGCTAAGATATTTATGTTCTACTGGAGCTAACAAATGATAGGCAAGGCGCCAATTTATAGCATTTTTGTAAGTTTTGCTATATCAAATCTGCATTGATAGTTCTTTAACATTCACTTTGGCGAATAAGCTGCATTTATGAAACTTTTGAATGATAATTATTTGCTGTCTTTATGCATTTAATTTATCTGTCTTGGGGGAAAATGGCCTTAGAAGAGTGAAAAAGTATTAGTGTGACATGAAGTAGCAGATGTCTTTTGGAGAATGTTAGATATTGCACCCAAAGATACAATGTTAAATATTGCATCTGAAGATGTTGAATATTGCATCTGAACATATTACATATGCTTGTTTTTTTTGCACAATAAACAACCTAGTTCTTAAGTAAAAGCAACATCTTCAGATGTTGCTTTTACTTAAGAACTAGGTTGTTTATTTGTGCAAGCAAACATAGTTAAATCTTTGTGGTTTTTGAATATAATTTTTTCTTGAAAAGATGTTTCTGTACAGGAACTGGTAAATGTATTTCTACAATATGAATATGGATCAAAATTTTGGTGTTTGAGTGAATATGGAGCTGCTTAGAGCCTGATTGTTCTGCTCACTAGATGCATCAACTGAAGTTTAAGGTACTCAGCCCACAACTCCCCATGGTAATTGTTTCTTTAGGTAGCTGATGTAATTTTTATTCTGGTGTACTTCAATATACTCTGCGTGAAACTTTTGGTCGGAGACCAAGGTATATTTTGTTGATGGTCCTACGAGCCTTGTTCATTTTTTTGATTGGGTGGGCTCTAAAGGTGTTTTTTTTAGGGGTGTTGTCTCCTTTTTGGTTGGCTTTTTGTAAGGGGGGTAAGCTTTCTCTCTTGTTTTCCTTGGGCCACTTTTTCAGCGCCCTTCTAATATATATGCTCTTTTACTTATAAAAATATATATATACTTATATTTGTGAATTCGTTGAAGAGAACATTGTCTATTTACCAAGAAAATAAACTTTTTGCATCATTGTAGGAGCCTATGTGAAATTAAGATGCAGGCCACCTAGCTAAAGGTGGGGTTAAAGCCAGTTTGGTCCAGGCACTGTATTGGTTCTAAGTGACCTGGAAATTGTACTTCGGTGTGCATACTTGGCTTGATGGCTCAAATCTATTCAATGAACTTTTCTATCTTATTGAGTGATTTTTCTCAATATATAAAGGGACAAAGATTTAAGTGTATTAATTTTCACAATTACCTAGAGATATAATCATTGATATCTAGACCTTCCATTATCAGACTCTACCCTAATTAGCAAGATATCATATGGGTAAGGCAGGTCTTTTAAAACTGCCATGTCATGTATAGCCTGGTGCCCAGATTTGTCCATCTTCTTCATATCAATATTTTTAAGATCTCCTTCTGTATTCTTTTTGAATTGCAAATAAATTTGCATTGTTTTGAATTGAAAATTTATGAAATTGTGTGCAAAAACTCTCTTATGTTTAAGGAAATGAAACATGTCAAATGTGTAGCAGCAACTCACACTCAGGAAATTAGTCAAGCTACGATTTGTACTATATCATTAAAGTTATTGCATAAGGAAAATTCGTTGTTCATAGAATGTACATAAGTTCCAAATGATCGGAAAATCATTTATTTTTCCAAATAATGGCTCTGCAATGTTATGAACTGTTTATTATAATAGTAATTTCAAAGGAATGATTCAGCACTGTTCAAATTAATTTAGAAATGGTTTAACAGTAGATGGCATGTGTGTATCATTCAGGTTTTAACATTGATAAATGTTACAATGAAGAACCACTATTTATCAGATTGGATTTTTTTTTTTTTTGGGTGCAGGATTTGGCTTTACAGCTCAAGTGCTCAACTGACATAATGTTCAAAAGTCATTCATATATTACATGTAGCCTGGATAATAGTTAGTAGCAGCGGGAGTTAGACGTTGTGTAAATTGGCACGAGGCTGAGACTTGGATCAATGGCTGCTAAAGGAATACAATCAGGTGGAAGCTTAATATTCATTCAGGGTTCATTTTGTTTCTGAGGATGGACTGGTGAGAGATATTTCATTCCCCGGTCCTGGTTGGGAAAAGCCAGGCTTGTTAGTTTACATCCATTACTTTTACGGATTAAGGTTGGAGGTATCACATATGTATGCCTGGAAAGTAGCAAATTCGTTTTGAGTGTAACATCGATATGATAGTCTTTGTCAAATTATTTTATTCAGAATTGATCATCAAGGGATGATACGAAATGAAGGATATGAGATAATCAATTTTAAATTGCATTTGCATTGGGTCAGTCATTTTTGTTTAATCTGTAATTTGGGAGAAGGGATAAAATGTCCATGGGGATTTAATTATCATCTGGGGTTGGGGGTTTTATCTTTGTTTTTTAGGGGCAATTTTGTTTGGGACATTTTCAAGTTAGTTTTGCTAATAACTTTTGAATCTGTCCCTTTTTAAACCAATTTCTCTAATTGGGAATGGAGGGAGTTATTTGTAAGGATCATATGGTTGAGAGGCAATTACCAAGCATATTTTTTTTTCAATTATAACCCGTGTAACCCCTAGTGGGGAAAAAAAATGCATCATTCCCTCCAACTATTCACCAATCAAAAATGACAACCCATATTTCCAGGTAACTTTGTAACTAAAACAATGACTACTTAATAACTAGTTGACATTTATTATCGTGAACTGTGTTTTCACCTTTCAAAAGCTCAAAATTAGCACAAACCCTTGTTACCATTTTGGTGGTAGGACAAAAATAAAACAAAATAACAATCTCATTGATGATCAGATATCCCCAACAGGAGTGCAACTTATTCTTCAGACTTTTCATCGGCTGACGAGACGTCTTTGAGCTTTTCCTTCAGTTCACCAGTCTACACAGGACAGACCCCAGGGTGTGGTGTCATCAGAGCGATATATATATTATATTGCATTTAAAACAAGAAACAAATATTGATATGGGAATTAACCTGGTGCATATTGAGAATAATATCAGATCCTCCTATGAACTCCCCCTTTATGAATATTTGTGGAAATGTGGGCCAGTGGCTGCAGAGACACACAGAGTATTCCGATTAGTGAAACATGCATGCATCACAAATCTTCTATTTTTTTTACTATAATAATTTGGTATTTTATGAAGCCAACAATGGTGTTATTTAGACAATCAAATGATCTATTTTTTTTTTTATTCATCGCATCATATCATCCCATGATATGAAACTGGGAAAAAGAAATAGCATTTAAAGCTGATTTTGTTTATACTCAAAAGCATCCGCAATGACCTTGAACACCGAATCCTATATTAGCGAATGAAAGTTGCTTCTAACCAGCAATGAAACATGAACACCTAACCAAATGGTATCAAAAGAAGCAAAAACTATCTGCAGATGTTGAACATTCTTAGAATTGGAACAATGGACAGGGGTGAGCAAAGCCGAAGAGGAAAGAGAATTCATATAAAGTAAGTTGTCAGAAATTGCCATTCACTTGTACTTACATGGGTCAGATACAGGTCTACCAATTTACAGAACAAAATTCAAGTTATTGATTTCTAAAGACTAAGATTAGTCTTCAGAGTGAAATTCATTCGCCATACTCATAGTTAAAAAGAAACTAACATTAACTTGCACTATGCAATCTGGAATTAATTGACACTTTTCATTCTGGACTTTGTTTCTCAAAATGCCAAAAAGGGAACAAAAATGCAACAAGAAGAATAACATGAAATTTTCTTCTAGGAAAACCAATGGGCCACCGATATTCTACTAAATGTCCTCTGATAAATCCATAAGTTATTTAGTATGACAACAAAATTTGAAAAGATATTTCATGATAACAAACACATTCAAATGCTCAGACAACTCCAGATCCAATGAGTCAAAAACCACAAATCAATGCTCATAGCTTAACCATAATCAGTAGATGAATGGTGATTGTTAACTTGTTAATTACCACTATACTTGTTAATAAGCAGAAAGTAGAATCTAGATTATTGAGTCACATTGGCTTTAATAATCCAAATATATGATTCCTGGGCCTTTCCATTAATCATGAAAAAACTTTCTACATGAGCTAAAAAAGAGCTTCTACAAGAAGCAGGATTGTCCTTACCCTCATGAAAAGCTTGTCATGAGTATAAAATGTGATTCTGTTAAAACCAACACTAATGGAAACTCTTATAGTGGTTGAAATAGAGATTTTGGCCTCCAAGAAGCCATTCCAAACAGAGTCTTGTAGTTCCTAGCTGGTTACCAATAAGCAATAAGCGAACACAACTTGATGTAGAGAAAACTTACCTGAAGCTTTTAACAGCATTCTTCAGCTCAGGGTCTTCCAAAATATTTCTAGCACTCAAAGGAACATCTGCAAGGGCCATGTCAATGGTAAGAAACTATAACCAACTTACAGCCCAGAAAGTTGCAAAGAATTTATTAAATATGAAGAATCCATACATCCACACCAACAAAAAATATAATCAAATAGCTGATAAACATTAGCTAAGCTCCCTTTGCTAAAAAACATTTGTTTCAGAATCAAAGGTGTATCTAGGATCAGTGACCAGGCAGAATAATTATCTCTGAACATAGTAGCTTCCCGCCATGACACATACATGGAAATTCATTAACTACACAAAGATCACAGTCCTGTTTCTAGTCTACGTTTGGTACGGGGAAGCTGTTTGTGACAATCTGCATCACTAAAATAAATAAGAATATAAAGCCCGGAACCAGAATAATTTCCTCAATTAACTTTACTTTTTTTTTTTTTGATCGATAAAAAGCAGTATATAGATTAAAAAGAGCACAAGGTGCTCAAAGAGAACACGAGAAGGGTACAAAGAAAAACCTACTCCCTCTCAACTATACCCCATCCATGACAAAAACCCCACCAACGAAGTTAAGTTATCCACACTATACAACTTAGCTTCACCACCACGTAAAACACAAAAATGATTTCATCCCGTGGAGCAGGGACCTCATTTCGAAAAACCACCCTATTCCTTTCCCATCCACAACATTCAAAATATACGCTGAAGAGGAGTCGCCATCCAAACTCTCTTCCGTTTTTTTCCAACACTGAAGACTTTTGCCAAGTATGAGAAGTTGATTTGAACCGTACGTGAACACCCAGCTAAAATCGCACGGCCAAAAGAAGATCCCATAACATCTTGGCTCTCGAGCAATGGATGCTGGGCCTATCGTTCTCATTCTCTTCACATAAACAACACTGCTTACTAGGGGAATCCCCTTCCTCTTTAGTCGGTCCAACGTAGCTAATCTTACCCCAGAAGCTTCCCAAGCAAAAATCCCACTCAGGGAACGATTGTTCCGTATGGATCGCCAAGGAAATCAGAGGAGGAGAGTACTCTCACTACGATACATAAGACTAACTGAAAAACCAAAAGTCCTAGACTCCTTCAATAACAGTCGATCCTCTTGAAAGGGCCTAATTTTTTTGTTGACCAGGAAGTGAAGGAACCTTTCCACCTCTTCTATCTCCCAATCGTTAAAAGGTCTAAGAAAGATTGGGGACCACCCCCCCTCCTCCCTTGAGGAATCCCAAACCTCTACCACCCTAGCATCTTTGTGAACTGCCAAGTTGAACAAAGTGGGGAATTCATCAGACAACACGCTCTATCACACCAAGGGTCCTTCCAAAAGTCCAACCTCCTACCATTTCCTAAGGAGGAAATGGAGTTTTGGGAAAAGGTGAGTCATTCTTTTCTCTGACATTTCCTCCATAAGCCACACCATAGCCTCCCGATGTCCCTAGGTGTTCAACCCGAACTTCCCACCGACCTGCATTGATCACCACTCATAGAGAGTTCCTTTCATCAAGTAAACCGCCTCAACACCACTTACAAAGCAAAGCTTGATTCATCATGGAGAGTCCTCTCACCCCTAATCCACCTCTACGTTTCTCTTGGCAAACAGTATTCCAGTTGACCAAGTGAGGTTAACGCTCTAAATTACCACCACCCCAAAGAAAGTCTCTCTGAATCTTCTCCAGCCTGGACCAAACAATCTTTGGCATTCTAAACAGAGAGGAAGTAAATGGGGAGGCTAGACAGAGTACTTCGAATGAGGGTAAGTCTCCCACCCGTTGAGATATATTGTCTTTCCTGATACACCTATTTCGAATCTTTCTTCAATAGAATCCCATACTCCCGAAGCCCTGTGAGGAGCACCAAGGGGAAGACCCAAGTACTTAGTGGGGAGGGATCCAACCCCACAACCAAGCTCAGCCGCTAACTCCTCCACGTTGTCCACCCTACCCAGAGGGATAATCTCGCTCTTGTGCAAGTTAATTTTCAATCCTGAGAAGGCTTCAAAGCACATTAAGGTCCATCTCAAATACATCACCGCTTCCAAGATTGGCATCATTAAAAATGATAGTATCATCAGAGTATAATAGATGAAATATGATAATCTCCCCACCATCTCTACCCCCAAACCTGCACCCAGAGATAAAATTGCCTTCCACCGCCTCTCTTAGCACAACTCGTGGCTTCCATCCCGATAACAAACAAATAAAGGATAGTGATCCCTTGTCTCAGGCCTCTAGAACTCCGAAAGAACCCAGAAGGAGAACCATTAATCAAGACTGAAAACGAAGCTGTGGAGATGCACCAGTTAATCCATCTAATCCATTTAGACCCAAACCCCAATTCTTCAAGCATCTCAGAATAAAAAGTCCCACCTCGATGTGGGTCATGTTTTTTTCAATATCTAACTTACAAAGGATCCCTTTCTCATTCCCTCTAAGAATAGAATCCACAGCCTCATTCGCAATTAGCACCGCATCAAGAATCTGCCTCCCTTTTACGAACGCATTCTGATGCTGGGAAATCGCCAAGCTCAAAACCCTTTTAATTCTGTTGGCCAACACTTTCGATAAAATTTTATAAAGGCTACCAACTAAACTGATGGGTCTTAGGTCCTTTAGATCCTCAACAGTTCTTCCCTGGGAACTGTAACTAAGAAGGTAGCATTCAGACTTTTCACGAACTGATTATTCAGGAAGAATTCCTTAAAGAAGCCCATAACCTCCTCTTTCACGAAATCCCAATTGAAAGACCAAAAAGCTAAAGAAAAACCATCTGGACCTGGGGCTTTATCGTCATTGAGCCCAGAAATTGCTGCTAGTATTTCTTCCTCTGTGAACATTTCTTCCAAATTTCAAGACAAATTCGCTTCGCCAATCAAATCGACGCCGAGATCCGGAAAGGCGCAACCGCCAACCGATCGAGACGAGAGAGACACCGAAAGCCCTAACCAGCCTTCTTTAACCTCACCTCCTCGACCAAGTCTCGCCATCGATTCCGATGCTCGAGATAGAATTCGCCTGGCGAATCGGGCCATTCTATGAAAAACCCGTGCTCCCTTCCCTTTCAAACCCAAATTTCTCCGATTGCCCACCTAGACCCTTCTAGATCAACCCACTCCTTATAGTTATCTCTGGCCTTCTCCCTCTCCTCCTTTTCTCGTCAAGGACAACCTGACTCATCACCCATCCAGAGATCCCGCTTAAAGCTTCCATTTTTTAACTCCACTCACAAAACCTTTATTCCAAACCTTCAAAAAATACCTTTTTAAGCCTTTACTGCCGTGATGGTAAATCAAGGATCCTGAAATTGAAGGTTTTGCCACCATCCTCTAAGAAGATCCTTAAATCCTTCGAACTTCAACCACATATTCTCAAACCGGAAGGGCGATGGCCCTGATTTAATCCCATCACTGTCTAACAACACGGGACAGTGATGGCCCTGATTTCCTCAATTAACTTTACTTATATCACATAAGCCAATGGGTGAAAGAAATCAACTGTGATGATCGATTAAAATTCAGATTATACAACTCATTTTTTGAATACTTACCGTATTCTGCAGGATCGTGCTGACCTAGCGTATCACCTAACTCCAAACACCTGCTTTCCACCATGACACATACATAAGGGGGGTTTTATTTTATTTTTTTAATGGATAAAAACAAAGTATATTAAACCACTAAAAAAAACCTTGGGAAAACCCAAAGTATACAGGAGATATACAAGAGGGCCCCCAAGGGGAAAGCAAAGAAAAGAGCAAACCTACCAACCCTCAATTAAAAATCAAAGACTCATTTACAGCTCACCCAAGTCAAAAAATCTATCAAAGACTTAGGCCTCTCAATACTATACAAGTTGACCCAAGACCAAAGGTTACAAAGAAAAGTAGACTTCATCCTATTGATTGAAATATTCACATCCTCGAAAACCAGTCTATTTCTTTTCCACCAAATTGTCCAAAAAATGCATAGGGGGTTGCCATTCAGGCCTTCTTGTGACGCTTACCCACAAAAGAACCTTTCCAAGAAAGAAGAGTCTCCTTCACAGAGAGAGGGAACACCCAACAAATCCAAAAATGGCTAAAAGCAACTCCCAAAGGATTCTGGCCTTTGAATAATGGATCAACAAATGATCTACCGTTTCTTCCCCTTCACCACAAAGGAAGCACCTATAAGCCAAAGCTCTACCCCTCCTCTTTAAATTATCAAGAGTTAACACTCTACCCCAAGAAGCTTCCCAAGCAAAAAAGCCAACTTTGGAGGACACCCAAGGGTTCAAAACAAATCAGAAGGGAAAAAGAGAATCCCGCACTGGAACCAAATGCATGTAAAAGAGCTTCATTGAAAAGCACCCATCCTTAACATCCTTCATAAGCAACAAACCTTCTTGATTAGAGATAACTCTCTTTCCTTGAATGACATGCAGGAAAAACTGAACATCTTCTAGCTCCCAATCTGCTGAGATCTAGAGAAACGAGGGACCCCCCCACCCCCCAAACACCAACTGATCCGACACATTTGCCACCATTGCCTCCTTTTTGATAGCCAAAGAGAACAAAGAGGGGTAAGTTATGGCCAAGGGCTCCTCCCTACACCAAAAGTCCTTCTAGAAATGAACTCTCCTACTATTCCCTACAAAGCACAAAGTAGTAGGGGAAACAGACTCCCACCTCTTTCTCATCTCTTTCTAGACTCCATTCCCTTAGGGTCCTCCCACAATAATACACGAACACCAACCTCCTAAATCCTCCCCAAACTTTGAACTGATAACTTTCCTTCAGAGGGAGTCTCTCTCATTAGCAAAACGCCATAGCCACTTGCTCAGGATGGCCCTATTAAGATTATAAACCTCTATCACCCAAATTTCCCCCTTCTTTTTGTCGAGCAAACGATAGCCCACTTACTATTAGATGTGCTGTCTAAAGAACCTCCGCCCCAAAGGAAATCTCTTTGAATCCGATCTAGTCTCAACTTGACTCTCCTAGGCAGACAAAACAAGGACATGAAGTAAATTGGAAAGCTAGAGATCCCCCCTTTTGACACATACAAGGAAATTGAACTAAACAATGATCACACTCCTGCTTCTAATCTAGGTATGGTACAGGAAGCTGTTTGTGACATTCTGAAACACTAAAATAAATAACAATATAAAGCCCAGAACCAGAATAATTTCCTCTATGAGGGAGAGGCCTTATCTATGAGGGGGAGTACTCTATTGTAAATTTATTAATGTATTCTAGTACCCTCAGCTCATGCCCTGGGTGGTAGGTTTTGTTTCTACCTTTCTGTTTCCATCCTGTATACAACCTGTACACTCTAGGGTCTAGCGTTTTGTAAATATATTGTCCAGTTTACTTATCAAAAAAAAGAATAATTTCCTCAATTAACTTTACTTATATCACATAAGCCAATGGGTGAAAGAAATCAACTGTGATGATGGATTAAAATTCAAATTATACTATTAATTTTTTGAATACTTACTGTATTCTTTCAACACTGCACACTGTTGAGCTGAATCCTTCGAGCATATCAGGCACCCCTTTCATGTAGATCATCACAGGGTTGTCTTTAACATCCTACACCAGTTTCTACAATCAATAAAAGCAGATCTTGCAGAATGAAAAACTTACACTAGTTAGCAAGGGACAGTAAAAGGTTCAATGTGTTTCATACATCAGTTAATGATAACCTACCTGCTCAACAATATCTTGTAAAGCGAGCCCTGAACTTTCAAGCTTATTAGCAGGCTTGAAATCATCATGAGTGTCAGGATCATTGGGCGCAGTAGTTGAGTACCTCATTCCATTTTGGAAAATGGACCCAGAAACCTACAAACAATTTAATGCAAATCATTAGCAAATATTACCACTAGGAAGAAAACATCAAGCAATCGTCTCAAATTAGAATAAAGTCAGATGACTTCAGGCAAACATAAACTGAGGGGAGGAAATGATAAAGCATTCAGGAAAAGAACCAGGATGAAACCAGCAAAACATGAAGATGATAATGGAACACATTGACCATTGGGAAGAAAGCATCACACAATCATATCGAATTAGAGCAACGTCAGATGACTTCAAGCAAGCATAAAATGGGGAGAGAATGACAAAGCATACAAGCAAGCACCAGTATGAAACCAGCAACACATGTGGATGATAGTGGAACACAATGAAAGTTTAGAACTCATTGTTCAAAAGTGCAAATAGAAGTCAGCTTTGTAATTCATCAAGAAAAAAGGTTATTTGTAAGGATATCCTCCCGCTTTGGAATGATTTAAGAAAATATTTGTGCACCAAGATAATAAAAATTAAATGAGGAAAAACAAAGGAACTGGTTCTAACTCTGGATTCTGGAAATAGATTGAAATTTGGAGGGAAACCATCTCTAAAGCTTAGCTAATAGAAATACAAAAACATAATCTAACTGATTCTTTCATTCCGTAGTTATGCTGCTTATGCAGCACCAAGAATACCAGTCCCCAACATGGTAGCCACTTGAGGCCACATATTTAAATTCCTACATTGTTAAAGCACTAGATGCGTATAAGCATTTTCTTTTTTTTCCAAGCATTGTTTTTTTTTTTATATAAACAAGAAGATATATTAACAAAGAGGCACCGAAGAGGCAACTCAAGAGAATCATCTCAGCATCTAGGCACTAAGCATCATCTTTTTTTCCTAGCATTATACACACATAGTCACAGAAAAATTTTCTTTTTCAATGAAGTGTGAAGGGAGAAAAGCTCAAAAATACTTAAATAACACGAGGTTTCCTACAATACATGTGTTGGAACCAATTCTAGCAGTAACTCATCAACCTACGTAATTGAAGAACTGAATTACAGTCCCATAGGACATCGTTCTTACCATTGTACTGAGTCGAGCAGATGGGGAACCAGAGATGCCCTTCAAGAGTGCATTAGATAGCGACCTTGCCATGATATTAGAGATAGAATCCGCCTAAAACCTGCAAAAAATATCCATGCGGAGCAATTGCAGCTTAAATTATTTGGAAATGAATACACGAGGCCTAAGCAAATTAAAAGTTCTCCTTAAACAGATCCTATTTTCTAATCACAAAAATTAAGAAATAATTTAACATTATCATAGACAGATCCCCAAAAGAGAAATGGTTTTTTTAAAGCGAGCTACTACTACCTCTGTTCGGTTTGAGAGGAAACACGAAACTAAATTCAGGGTTAAAGCGACAAAATTTCCCTAAACTGATCCAAAAGATTGCATCAATCTCCCCGAAGATTTTCTTATCTTTCGCGTTTGCAAACCCTAAATGATGAAAACCCCCGAAACTTCAAATTTTAATCTCTCCTTTTCCTTTCCCACAACTTCCCAGCGACCAAACGGGTCATAAAATGAGGGGGCCAAATCCCCAGAACAACAAAGTTTCGTAGAATAGTCTAATTGATGCGATAAAACAGTCAAAACAAACCAAATAATGGTAGATTAACAAAATTATTCAAAATATTCCTGCTAATTGAAATGGTGATTGGAAGAATATGAGAAAAAGGAATCCTAGGGTTTACCAGACTAAGGAAGGAGCGTTGCAATGGCAGAGCTGAGAGAACTCACGAGGCTGGTTACGGTTTTGGGCCTCAAATTTCTACCCTTTTTATTTTTTTGACAGCACCCCTTTTTTCTATTTCTTATTTCTTATTTTTGTATGTGAGTAAAAAGTGCTAAATAAAAAAAAATGATACTTCTTTCAAAAAAAAATAAAAAAAATGATACTGTGCTGTCAAAATGTGAATTAAACGTGTAGGTTTTTAATTATTCTAATTCTATTTCTTTATTTAAAATTTTTTTTGAAAGACTTATTTTTTAATTTTTTATTATAATATAACATATGAAAAAATAATGCTCATAAGGGTAAAATATTGGCTTGCAGTTTTAAAATAAATGGTCCTTGAGGCCTGTGGACTGGCCTTATAAAACACGATAATATGTAAAAATATATAGAAGTCAAAATAATTGGAAGATTAAAAGAAACTTATACTTATATAATATTATTTAGATGTAAGATCTGACAAAAAAGTTGATTTAATTTTGAATTTAAATACACTTTAAATTATTATCTATATTTAAGTTTCGTAAACATACCTTAACATACATTGTAACGTAACGAAGTCTAATCATGTAAATATTTTTTCATTGGCTTAAGAGATTTTTATGGTTTTAAAACGTGTTAATGTGTTTATAAGATCGAGGGCAATTTTTTAAAAAAAGAAAGATTGAGGAGCTCATCCTTGTATTTATGTAATGTTAGGAACTTTATTTTGTGAGAACGGATTTTTTATTTATGGAACATGATTTTAAACTAAAATATCTTAGAAAAAAATAAAGGCACTGCTTTTTTAAAGTGTTTCTAACCTTAAAACCACTTTAAAATGTTTGAAAAGCTTGGTAATATTTTGAAAAGTGTTTTTGAAACTTTAAAATGTTTTTTCTTTTTTGAGAAGCACTTCAAAGGTGTTTTCTAAAAACACTTTAAAATTTTTGGGATATTCTTAAATGCCTATTTACTTATCATCAAAATATCCATTTATTTTTTTTTAAGATATCTATTTATTTTTCTTAAAATATTTATATATGTTTATTCATTAATTAAAATTATTTTATAGATATTTTTAAATTATTAAAATAATTATTTAAGACTTTATTAATATGAATTTTTATATGTATTTATACTTCTATTAATTTTTTATTTATTATGATATCTTTTTTCAAATTAAATTTTAAATTTTAATTTTTATTTATTATGATATCTTTTTTCAAGTAGAAATTTTAAATTTTTTAATAATATTAAATGATTTATATATATATATATATATATATACTCTCTGCCTCTCTACTGCTCTCTCTCTCTCTCTATATATATATATATATATATATATATATATATATATATATATATATATTATAATAGATAAGCAACTTTATTAAGAAATACATTTAGCAAGTAGTATCAAAGATAGTGATTAAAGCATTACAAAACACATGAATTATTAAAAAAAGCTATAAAAATAAATAAATGTTTTGTTTACATTTATCACTTCGTATAGAAAGTTAGGTTGTAGCAATTTTGAACCTAAATCTTCTTAACATCTTTTTTAGTGGGAGATGTTGAATATGCAACCTGTAGAAGGTCGGAAAGACGAAGACAACAGTAGCAAATAGAAGCAGGAAGAGGGCAAGAAGATTGCTTGAATGACATGTTAAAGTTGATCTTTGTGGCTGTAAGAGTGCAGTAGGTTAGAGAGAACAAAAAAAAAAAAAAAAAAAAAAACCGAGGTATGTATAAAATACTGTCATTAGGAATTTGATTCCCCAAGATACAACAATTCTTCGGAGAAGAAGAGCTCTTGAATAGGAACAACAAAGAGAGAAGAAGAACGAGATTAAAAGTTGCAGTGGAAAGAAGGTTGAAAAGTGATGATGCTTTTCCAGCGAGCTGAAGCTGGGCGTGCTTGAATTCTTGGGCTAGATCCGTGACTCCGTGCGTTGGACTCCCTCTTGCAAAACAAAAACAAAAAGGACCGTGGGGGCTCAAATGCATTTACTCTCCGATGCTAAGTCAGTTCTTCCAGGGAAGAAGATCAATAAGCTTAGGAATGAATTTTACGTGCGTAAGTCTGCGTACCTTTTCACTTATGGGGTGGCCAGGAATTATTTATAATGTATGGTCATGACAACTTTCCTAATTGGATTATGATACTGAATAGTATGTTTCCTAGTTGGATGATGACACTGAATAGCATGTTTCCTTATTGGAAGATGATACAATATTTCTCTCATTGGGTAGGAGATTTTCTTTCCTTATCGTGAGTCGATTAATAAGGGATAATTGAGGGGTGATAATTGGGAAATATCTTACTTCCTTGATTGATGGAGATTTGGTGTTTTCCCCTATCTGAATCCCTTAAATTTGTCGGCCTTTTAAAGAGAGAGTGGGCCCTCGTTTTGGGCTTGCCTTTTGAGAATCTTGGTAAGAACTATTACTAGTCTGGGCCCAATTTTAATCCCGACGTTTGGGCTTGTATCTTGGGCCTGTGTGCCCATTATTTCAAACCCCATCAAAAAGTGTTTCCCAAACTTAGAACCCATTTGAATTTATAGGCAAAATTATGGCTGTTGGCCATTAAGAGTGGATTTAATTAAAAAACGTTATGGACTGTTTTGATTTTAAATACTCCAAAACTAAGGTTTTTATTTAGGCTTACAAAACTCTCTAAACCAATTTTAAGAGCAAAGAAATGAATTTATGGGACTGGGTATTTGATCCATTTATTTACGTGAATTCAAAGACTTCGGCCCATTTCTTTTGCGCTTGAGGGCTCCCATTTTCTCAAGTCGTGTACAAGCCCATAATTGGGTTTTAGTATATAAAACCATAAAAGACTCTTATCTTTTTTCCATGTGGGACAACACATTTTTTAAAACCATTGTTTACTAACAATCCCCCACATTTTTCAAAAAGATGGTTGTATTCAACAAAATTTTAGAGACCTTATCATCAACACTATACATCACGATTCTTGTTGTTCAACATCGTTGTGCGCATTGAGGCCATGCATGTGCCTAATTATTTCATAAGTGTTCTAAAAATTTTACCATAACACTTCATGGGAGCAGCCTCACTCCACACTTACATAGGTGATTTTATCAAGTACACACGACATTTATGTGTACCACCCATGAGGGATATGAAATCATTAAGAATATTACTCATCCTCTCAAATTATGCATTCTAGCACCATAACCACACCATAGGAAGAGACAATTTTATTGGTGCTAGTAGGAATAGCAAGTGACTTGTTATTACCTATATGAACTTTCTTCATGGGATCTCCAATCACAAAGGTTAGGTTCCCATCACTGCTAATCTCTAAATGACTTAAGTCTCATTCCACTCGATATTTCCAAAATTAATTTTTCTTTAAAGGGTTTAGTTAGAGAATCGGCCAAATTCACTTTTGACTTTACATAGTCAATGGAAATAATTTCATCTTTCAACAGCTGTTTCACAACCTCATGTCTTAGAAGAATATGTATGTTTTTCCCATTGAATGCTTTATTCTTTGCGATCGATATTGTTGCTTGGCAATCATAATCTGCAGTAGAGGCAGAAGGTGTATTTGCATTCTAAGGAATTCTTGATGGGAAGTTTGCCAACCACTTTCGGCTTCTTTACTTGCAGATTCAAGAGCTATAAACTTTGACTTCATGGTAGAAGTAGCAATGAGGGGTTGTTTAGATGATTTCCAAACAACACCACCACCTCCCAAAGTAAAGACATAACCGCTTGTGGATTTTATCTCATCTGAATCAGAGATCTAATTAGCATCACTGTGTCCTTCTAACACAGCGGGAAATCCACTATATAGGATACCATGGTTCATGGTACCCCTTAAGTATTTCATTAGTCTAACTAATGCACTATAGTGATCATTATTAGGATTATGTGTATATCTACTTAATCTACACATTGCATATACTATGTTAGGTCTAGAAAAGTTCATCAAATGCATCATACTTCCAATAATTTGTACATACTAAGTTTAACTCACAAGATCACCTCGATTTGTCAATTAAATGAGTATTAATAAGTAGGGTACTCACAAGTTTTGATGTCGAAATATCCGAAATCTACTTATTTAGTTTCTTCTCATTCACTCTCATCTTCATCTTCCTTTTCCTTCGCTTTCACTTTGGACTTCTTAGTGTGCTCATAGTCTCCGATGATATCACATTCCCCCAATTACATCATTATTTCTTTTCGTTCCCATTCTGAAATCTGAGGATGATTCAGAATGCAGTTCAACAGCCATTTTAGTTTTTTTTTTTCTTTTTAAATCGTGGGTATCCTTGCTAGCTTTTGTTCACCCCGACTACTTATCCCATCGCCCTTGAAGATGATATCCGGTAAATCCTTCATTGCTCTAAGAGAATTGAAACTGGTGACAGATGGGAAACAAACAAGGCCAATTTAGAAAGCATTTTTAATCAAAACATATTTTTAGAATGTTAAGGTTTTGTTTTTTTGTTTTTAACAAAACCGGAAAACACAAAAAAAAACACGATTTGATTTCAGTTTCTTTGTTCTAAAATTCATGAAAAACACGAAAAACATAAAAAACACAAAATTTAGAGAATAAGAACAATTTTTAGAGAACAATAAAATAATATTCTCTGTATTTTTAAAAATTATTCTTAAGAATAGTTTTTAAATTCATGAATCTAAATAGACCTTTTTATTTATTTCAAATCCAAGAATACTACATCATTTAGGTGAGTAGGAAGAGATGCACACCATTCCCCTTAATTAAACTAAAAAACAATCTCTTGCTAGGAGGTGAGCAACCACATTCGCTTACAACCTTAGCATTACACACCATAACAAATTGAATATTTTGACGGATCAAAACTAAAAAGATCTTTCATTAAATGTATGAATTTCGAATTAAAATTAATAAAAGATCACCAAATTAACCTGCAGTATGATAGAGTACCAATCTGGCTTATATTCTAAGCCTATAAAAGAAATGAAAGGAAAAACCATCAGCTGTTTGGGAAATAACACACAATTCCCTATGCGAGATTTATGAGAGTGAGCAAAAATAAATAAATCAGCGACACACAAAATTTCACGTGGTTCGGCTAAACTTACTCTTTACGGGTTGTTGCGGATCTTTCACTATAAGAAGAGAAAAATATAGTGTTTACAATACTTTCAGAAAATTGCTCTCAATTTTCTCTTTGTTTCTCTCGCCGCCTCTCTTTATGCCTTCTTCTCTCTTCATGGCCTTGTATAGATTAGAAGAATGAAAAGATGTGAGGATAATTTTCCTCACTTTCAAAATCTCTATTTATAAGAAAAAAATGAGAGGGAATTAAATGAAGTGGAAATTTCACACAACTTGGGTCAAAGGAAGAAAAATGGAGGGTTGGTTGTGGCTCAACCTCCATTTTTGACAATTTAAACTTAACTTCATATTTGATAATCTCACTTGACTGACTGATTTCAATCGGAGTCTTCACCTTAATTAATGCGGCAGCTCTTCCCTAGCCTTGTTATTCTTGAGGCCAGCGAAGTTGACACGGCTTGATTTGTCAATCAATCACCGTCTTTGTTAACATATCGGTGGGTTCTTACTTGCCACATTTTTCTGCCGACTTTGGACCTCATCTCTAATAAGTCTGATGAAGTGATAACGGAGTCCCGATATCGCTGGTTTTTAGAGATGAAATGCTGGATTACGCGAAGTCTGTGCTGGCTGCAACTATCACTAGACAGAACGTTTTTCTCTTGCTTGATTCCCGACTCTATTAACAAACCCTGAAGCCATATCATCTCTTTACTAGTTTAAGTCATTGCCACATACTCAACCTCTATAGTGGATAGAGTGACAATCTTCTACAATCTCGACATCCAACTAATAATTGAATTTTCAACGGTGAATATATAACGTTGGTGCTTCTTTGGTATTCGACTTCACCTCAGTCACTTCACGTAGCCTTGTACTTTTAGCTCTCCTTCTCCAAGTACAAACACTTTTATGTGGTGCCTCGTAGATGCCTCAAAATCCTTTTCACTGCTTCCTAATGAGCTTTGCCTGGATTTGACATAAAATGCGCATAGCTCTCCTTTGCATGTGCTTGATATGCAGTCGTCACGAGACCATTCTTATCAAACTCCAATGGCTGAGGCATAAGGGACCTTAGCCATGAATTCTCTCTCTTCCTCTATTTCAAGGGACTGATCCTTGGATAGATGAAAATGACTAGCCAAGGGTGTATTGACTGGCTTGGCATCACTCATGTTGAATCTCTACAAAATGCGATTGATGTACTCTGCCTGAGATAAGCTCAGAGCCACTTTTCTGCTTATCTCTTGTGATTTGCATTCCAAGAATCTTCTTTGTTGGACCCAAGTCTTTCATGTCAAATTCCTTTGACAATTGCAGTGTCACGATATCATCCATATCTTAACCTACCTCTTAGCACATCTCATCAACATATAGTAGTAAAATGATCTCTTGGGTATATCTCTTAAAGTAGCGGCTTGATGATCATTTAGATACACTTTTGGAATCTTCCTTGTGCATGAAACATCAAATTTCTGTACCAATGCCTCGGGGCTTGTTTGGACATCTGAAGCTCTTCTTAAGTCACGCACACCATGTTCTCTTTCCTACGTTTAAGGAAGCCTTCTGGTTCTTTGCATGTATATCTCCTCATCGAGTCTCCGTGGAAGGGAATGTGATCTTAACATCCAATTGTTCAAGATGAAGATCTTCACTATGACCATGCTGATGCGTATGATGGTATTGAGCTTCACAACTGGGCAAAATGTCGATTAGCCAGTCAATTCCTTCTTCTGTTGGAATCCTTTGACAACGAGTTGAGCTTTGTATCTCTTGGAACCATCATGCTCCTCTTTCTTTCGATATTTGTTGTGAAGTGCCTTCTTCCTCTGAGTGCTTAGCTAGTTCCCATGTTTGATTGGAGATTAGAGACTTCATCTCCTCTTTCATGGCAAGCTCCTACTTGCTAGCATCTTCAGTCTGACATGCCTCATCATAGCATTCAGGTTCTCCTCCATCAGTCAGCAATAGATAATTCATGTATCTCTTGTTAGGCACGTGAGGTCGAGAGGACTTTCTTATCTGAGGAGTTAGTGTAAGGAGCGTGTGTTGGGCGTACTGCGCTCACATTCCTCTTGCTGAGGACTTGATATTATCTATTGTGTTAGAGTATCATTTGGGATGTCATGCAAATGTTGAGGCCCACTTTTTGGCTTTAAGGTTGGCTGTGTCCGGTTTATGTCTATCCTTGTACATCACCTTTCTCTATTGCGGATCACCTTCTTGTTTTCATCATCCCAAATACGGTAGCTGAACTCATCTTCACCATAACAGATGAAGGTGCATTTCTTTGATTTAGGATCAAGTTTATTCCTTCCTTGGTCACCAATATGCACATAAGCTACACAACCGAAAACTCTTAGGTGTGAGAGTTTGACGTCTTTAGACTCCATAGAGGATGAGTTTATTCCTCATACGGTATTCTATGCTCCAATGGTACTAATGGGCCTCGATTGATCAAGTAAGCTGTTGTGTTTGCCTTACCTTGAGAATTAGCCCCGATCGCTTTGGCCAGGGTTTCATTAGCTCTTATCAGCTGCCGTCGAATAGCGAGCATCTGCTGTCATGTAAAGGGTACCACTCTTCTTGCCTCGAGCAACCATCATTGCGCCTTTTGAAATCTTCCAATCATTACCCTGGAAGATTGTGGTGTAGCCTTCATTGTATTTATGACTAAGATTAAGTTTTTTTTTTTTTTTTAATTAGGGAATATGCACGACATCCTCCGGTTCCCATACTAACTGGAACTCAACAACCTTTACTACACTTACCAACAATAGCATAGGTTGATCTCACCCAGTATACTTTTCCAAGATTTCTAGGGACATACCTTTCAAAGAGTTCATTCTATAAAGTAGCATGGAACGATGCTCATGAGTCTAATACCCAAGAATCTTCCTTGCTTTCAGGAGAAAATTAACTCGTCATCTCCTTTTGAGGTGGAAGTAAGATTTGCCTCTACCTTCACTTCTTGGTCCTTTGTTATACTCATGCACTGATTTTTGTAGTGACCAGTCTTTCCTGATTCAACTCATTAGTCTTTAGGCTATTTGAATTACTAGGATTCCTAGATATGGACCTCCTGTTCTTTGATCTGCTCCGACCTTTACCTCTAGTTGAATTTCTTCCTCTTGACTCTGTATGAATATTGAAGAGGTTGATGATTCACCCGACTCTTTCCTTTGGATCTCCTCACTAAGAAGCAAATCACGAACATCGTCAAATTTCAATTTATTGCTTCTCGTCAAGCTACTCATAGCCGGGACAGTAGCATTCCAACTCTCTGGTAAAGAAGACAAAAGTATTAATGCTCTCACTTCTTCATCGAATTCAGTTCCAACTAAACTCAATTGAGTTATGACTATGTTGAGAGTTCGTTATGATGTTGAGCCACTGATGTACCTTCTACCATTCGTAGATTGAATAATCGCCTTATCAGCTGCATTTTATTAGAGGAGGTTGGCTTCTCGTACACACTAGCAAGAGCCTTCATAAGACTTGTTGTGGTTTCTCATTTATTATATTGAAGGCAACATTGCGGGACAACGTCAATCGGATAACTCCGAGGGCTTGTCTGTCAAGAATATCCCATTCTTCCTTCTTCATGGATTTTGGCTTCTCTCCTAAGAGAGGTTGGTACAAATTTTTATGATACATATAATCCTTTATCTGCATTTTCCAAAACCCAAAATCTGCGCCATTGAACTTTTCGATTTTCACCTTTACTTTGTCTACGGCCATCGCTCCCACTCAAATTTGACTTCCTTTGGATATTTTCTGATAATTCTTGCGGAACACCATGTATGAGAACACCTTCGTTGACAGGCTGATACTGCTTGCAAAATTTCACTATTCACGAAATTTACTATTTGCATGAATAGTAACCTTACACGCAAAAATAACAAGAAGTTCAAATTTTTTTTTATGATGTGTCGAGCCGATATTTGCAACCCGCAAACATGGTAAGAATATCTTAGAGTCACTTATAACTTTGGCTGCGATACCGGTGTTGGGAAACGATCTTGTGCCGGTTATGAGAGGGGGCAAAAATAAATAAATTAAGCGACACATAAATTTTACAGGGTTCAGCACCAACTTGCCTACTCCACGAATTCTTCTGGTCTTCATTATAAGAGAAAAATATAGTGTTTACTGACACTTGAAAAAGTGTGAAAATTTTTTCTCTTTCAATTTTCTCTCACTTCATCTCTCTTCTTTCATCCTCTTATCTCTTCATCACCTATTCACTATGAATTAGAAGAAGGCAAAAGATGTGTGGTCAATAAATTAGGAAAAAATATGCTCGGAAATTAAGAAAAAAAATGCCCTGCCCAAAAGTTAGGGCAAAGGCTTACAACATGAATTGCATATCTACAAGATTAGTAAGGCTAGATGTTCAAAAATTAGATACTGGAATTGATTGGCAAAATTTAAATAGAAGAAATTAAACCTAGATTATGTGGTAGTGAAATTACGTGCACATAAATTAAGCACTGGTGGAAGAATCGAATGACTGAAATTAAATACTTGAATTAGATGGTAGTAGAAATTGGATGCAAAGCACAAAAGCTAGAGAATTAGTTGAATTAAATATTGTGATTAAATGATGGTGGAAATTGAAGGTAAAGCTCATAATGTTAAGAGTGTTAGTGAGATTAATTGATAAGAGGAAATAAACGTCAGTGGGAATCGGTGGGAATGATTGGGATTCACAACCTATACATTGAGATCAAAACTAGCCAAAAGTATCAATTTGTATTAAGTGTGAGTTACAGAGTTACATGTCATCAAAATACAAAGAGAGGATGGAACTATAATTAATGCATAATCTTAAAGTGGCCATCCTTTTTCACCATGAATATAGAGGATCTCCTTATAAAACTAACCCTAAAACCTTTTAAGGAAAGAATGACCCACCTTCCTCAAAAGAAAAAAAAATCAAATAAAAAAAAAATGAAAAAGTAATAAATAAAAATAAAATATGATAATTAAATAAATAAATAAATAATCTGAGGCCAAATTTGGGGTCTACAAGGTGTGATTGGTTTTTTACTTCTAAAATACCCTTAAGTTGATATCACATTAAATCGATAGAAACCCTAATATCAATATGAAAATACCCAAAATACCTCAAAACTCTTCTTTTAGTCATTTACCTTGTCTCTTCCGTTCAAAAGTTTGAAGCTTGAGAGGGAAACCATTTAGGGCTAGCCGTGAATCTCCCATTGCCAAAAATCGTGAAGATTCAAGTGACTTGGTCCTCTCCTTGCCGGTTGAGAAAGCATAACTCGGCTGGAGTTGGGGAGGCTTTCGATCCAAGCCTTCCACTCAAGCGAGAAGCATTCAACTTGATTAGAGGCATCACTCAGGCGGTTAGAATTTGAAATCACGTTTTGGGTCCACGTTCCCCGATTCGGAAGCCCGTTGTTTCTCTACTTCATACGCTTCTTCTTCTTAACCCTTGAGTGATTGATTTAGATTTTTAATTTCCTTTTGTATTTAGTTTCTAATACAAACAATTATTTTAACAATGTTAAGAATTTCAAATTCCAACCTCATTCCATTGGTATCTTTGGAGTTTTGTGTATGCTCTCAAAGAACTTGAAAATCTCTTTGATACAAACTTCCCATGGGGAAGAAATCGATGGCTACACAAATCTTTGCGTTTCGAGTAAAACTAGAATAGTATTTTACTTTATAAGTAATGATTATAATTCCAATCCTATTTGGAGCATTTTCAAATTCCACTTGAAATTGAACTTGGTTTTGAGATGGTGTAATCATCGTTCACATTAGACTAAGATCCCAAATGGAATTTAAAAAAGAAACATGTGAAAAATAAGACATTGGAGGGCTTCAGGCCTTGGAGGACTCCCCAAACAATGAGTCTCCCCAAACAAGTTTAAAAATATTAAGGTCGCAAAAGGATCTCTCTCTCTTTCTCTCTCATTTTCCTTCAATTTCTTGTTATAGGGCTTCAGACCACCGATTTTTCGATCAGTCGAAGAAGGTGACCATTTCCTCTTATCCCCTCTTTCATCTTCCTTATTCTCTTTTGTTTTGTGTCCCCAAAGTACAAAGGTAATATGATTTTTTTTTTATTAGGGATAGATATTAGAGTTGTTTTTTTTATTTAATGTGACTTCAGCTTGAGGGTATTTTAGGGACCAAAAAAACCAAATTACTTGTGTTTGAGCTTTTTTTTATTTTATTATTTTTGAAATCACTTCACCTTTTTTTGGTACCAAATCTCTTATTTATTCTTTTTTATATAAATCCAAATGCACAGTCCATAACATAAGATTCCCAAATGATAATTAGAAAAAATATCTTGTGTGCGGGGAAATTAAGAAAGTGTTTCAAACTAATCTTTTGCCTTGAAAATCAAACTCTTGATCAGATGAAAAATTAGGTTCCCTGATTCCTTTGACAGTTCCCTAAAATCTAAGTAAAAGTGCCACAATAAATAAACTGAAGAAAATAAAATGAAACCTGAAGGGATTGCTAGAGAAATTGCTATATTTCACTAGGAAAACTAAACTGAAGGAATTGCTAGAGAAATATTTGTATTCAACTAGGAAAACAGAAATGACAAAGTATTGCAAACATAAAAGAAGCTTGAAAAATTCTAATGGGATGACTAAACTTGTAACACCGATTAGCGCCCAAATAGTGCTATTTTGAACCACATTTATTCACGGGTTTTGGCACATTATTGCCTAATCGGCAATTAACCCGATTGGCGTGGTAAGGACCTAAGTAAGGCTACTAATCGCATTTTGTGGCAAATTTTGTAGTTTTTGCAAGCTAATCATGCCAAAGTTTTCGAGTCAGCTTTATTGATGAATACACATTTGAGTAATAATTATAGTAGAATTTAGCACATCTAAATCACAAGTTACCCACAATTGGCATAAGGATAGGTACTTTTAATATCTTCTATGTTTTTAGACTTGTGCGAGATCTTTCGGTCTAGAAACGTAAGTGTACAAGGATGTATGTCAGGAAGCCAATATGAAGCGTAAGGATACGGGCGAACAATTGATGAAGTTTAGGAACTCAGAGGAAATACAAGGAAAGCACCCCGAGAGGACCAAGTGTCTTAGATCCTGACCCACATTGTCTGGGTACAACTGCATAAAAGTAATGATGGGCACATTATGCCGTCTGACCCACATTGTCTGGGGTACAACTTCACATAAAAAATTGGCCAAAGTGGCGAAATTATGCAGGTACATCACTAACATGTACTGTACAAGCTGCTGCTGCATGGAGTGCGAGATTGGACGAGAATTCGATCCGGTCACGAGGGCATTCCACGTCGATGAACGAAATGGGAGAAAATCACATTGGAGGGTATAAAGCAAGAGGACACAAGTAATAGGCAATTTTTGGCTTCTAGGTTTAGGTTTTAGAAGGAGAAGGATTTTCTCTCCATTTTTGGGTTGGAACATAGATCGGTTAAGATTTCTTTTCTATTGGAAGTTTTAGATCAGCGTTTGTAATCTTCCCGTAAAATACTTATCTTGCACTTTAAATCTAATATCTCTTATTCATCCATCTGGTTTCAAGTGGTCGATTTCCGAGTCTTTATTTTTATGATTAATCGCTCTTTAATTATAATTGTTTTATAAGTTTTATGGAGTTAAGCCATTCTTTGGCACAGGAATCCCGCGAAACTTACGATTGAGTATAGTCCCTCAATTCCTCTTTTGATCTTCAATGGATTGTGTAATATTAATCACTTGAAGCGGAAGAGTTGTAAATCCTTAGTTGGGCATATTCTTGACAACGTGTTAGCGGTATCCTCGGTACACGTTGTGTAGTATGAATGAAAGCTAAGGGTTCGTAGTAATTGAGAAACGAATTCTTAGTATTACTCGATCATCTTTATTTTCCAAAGAGCATACAAGATAAATCCTCCATCAGTAGTTTATCGATGGTTCCTAGATGAGTTTATAAAGAAAGCAGAGGTGGGACTTACATGATCGGAGTGGTGGAACCACAAAAATCCCGGCAATTGTCTTTCTATTTTAAAACATTCAAAAACGTGTATTCGGTCGACCCGGCCACAACCTTACAATTCTCTTTTAAATCATACCCTTATTGGAATTTAAGCTCTATTGGTCGATAAAGAATTAGACCCTCACTTGTGGAAGATGACACGTGGATTCAGCGTGCTCTGATCTTGAACAGTTTTATGAATTCTTACGCTTGGGAATAGGGTCGGCACATGAATAAGGGCCAGGAAGCATTTTTGGCGCGGATTCTTGAAGTGGCGGTAACGAGTTGATGCGAAGAAGTAGGAGTAATTTGCAATTGCATTGCCGTCAGATGCGTTCTCCCGTTTTCTTTTTATTTTGTTTTGTTTAGTTGGAAATCTCGGTGAATTGTTCTTGGACAAAGTAGCGTAGTGCATGTGGTTGGGCTCGCCCGACGAGCAACGCCCGACCTAGTAAATAGTGCCTCACACAGAAACTCGGGGGATCCATGTCGTCAGAATCTTTCGGATAACATTTTACCTCAAATGGATAATCTTGGGAATCGGCAACATGTATTTAATGAAAATACTTTCGAAAGTTCTGTTAACCGAGGACTCAATGAACCTCCACAACATGGAATAGAAGCTACGCTCCCGGTAGCAGGTAGTAGGAGGGGGAATGTTAACTTCGACAAAATCAATATAAGAGTCTCCCTGCTCCTTTACCTAATGTGGAAAGAACCACGCCCATCTTACAACCTGAAAAGGACTTCTGACCAATTCTTGCATTCGATTAACTCACGAAGAGCCACTCAATTTCAATGAAGTCGAAATGATCAAAATCTCTTACACGTATATGAGGTTCGAATCGAGAACCCTTATTCATTCATGAGGGACTTTGAGGGGATGTTTGCGAGTGCATTCTCTCCCTTTAGTTCCTCACATAATCTGTCTAGTTTTATTTCCTTTTGCTTTAAGGAGAAAGGCTAAAATTTAGTTTCATTCCTTGGCTCCTAATTCAATCTTTATGGGAAAATATGCGAAATGAGTTCCTGACAAATTTTTCCCTCACACGCGATGCCAATGCCCTCATGCGAAGCGGTCGAACTTTTACGAAAAGCCGGGTGGAACCAGCCGCGGTATGGGAAAGATATAAGGATCTCTTCCATGCTATCCCTCATCATGGTCTCCATGCTATCCCCTCACATCATGGCTGGATGCGACAAATTGAGCACACTTCATCGAAGGATTATCTTTAATAAACAAGACATCCAAATGATGTGTGCCTGAGAATTTTGTATGAAAATAGGGAAGCAATTCAACCTTTGACACTACAGCGGCAGAGAATGCTCGAACTTGGGAGGCCAACACTTCTCGGTGAGGGACGATCGCGCCAAAGCACAAGGATCACAGTGGCGAACCCACCCCACCAAGAGGGAGGAATGATGAGCTCGCAGTCACAAATCGTTAATTTAATGTACAGTTGTGATGGCCATGAGAGACAGTACGCAGTCCTATAACTAGTGTGCCTCAATTACCTTTCGATTTCAAATGGGACTCGAGAGTAGAGGGAGCCACATTATGGCGCGACGACCTACACACGTAACCATTAATCATCAATCTTCCCCTGGCGGCGGAGTTATCTGGGGCCGGCTGTCAACGCCTAAACCATGAAAGGAAACCTTCAATCTCTACGACTCGAAACTTATAATCCCCGGTGTAAAGTGTTAATCCCACCTGAATGGGAGAATGGAGTGGAGGCCCCACACCCAACAAACAACCATGCCCCATTATCAAAACCATGCCTTCCACCAACACCTCCATTTTTAATCTACGCCCCAAGGATTTGAAACCTAATCAAGGTCATCATCCACCAATTGGGGCGAAATCAGTCACGTTCTTTACCAACCTCCACATAAAAAAGAGAAGTCTAGGAGGACATAGTAAATTGTAATGGCCTCGCATAAACCCAACAATCCACAAAACACACTCGAACCGTCTCGAATGATGAGATCCCGTATAACCAAGTTAACCTCATCTTATAGGTAACCTTCAACAAGAAAGGGAAACTCCCATCTCAAATTATCAAAAATCCACAAGGTCAAAACAGGCTTCAGAGGGAAGTTCGGGACTAATTGAGGGTACCTTTGAACACTGTAAGGCCGTCACCGCTCGGCGGGGCGTAGTCACAAAACCATTCCAACAAGGAACCATCACAAGAGTCTCGGCAGATAGACAAAACATCGCATGCCCCATGTCCCTAATACAAATGAATTTGATGATCACCTGCAGGAAGACAAAGTCACCCCATATCCATCCAAACTCCATACCCACATAGGACGGAGAGTTAACCAAAGAAAAAGTGAATAACCATGCCGAGCTTATGAGTTGTTCGGCTACAAGTGAAACCGAACATTCCCTTGTTAGATGCCATTAAGAAAATCCCATCATATGCTAAATTTTTAAACATTTGTGCACGGTAAAAAGGAAATTAGGTGTCAACATGAGGCATTCATGACCCCAACAATCTACTTCCCTAACTAAACTCTCACTCCAAAATATAAAAAGATTCAGAAGTCCTACTATTTCTATAGTATGGAAAATCAAAAGTTAGGCATAGTTTTTAGTGGACTTAGGGGCAAGTGTTAATCCTGCCATTTTACTCGCATATGGACCTAGGATTGTGGAGGAATTTGTATCAACCTCACTTATCACCTCCAAATTAGTCGACCAGTAAAATTCCTCTAGGGAATAGTGAAGGATGTTTCTTTGCACAAGTGGACAAATTTACTTCTGATTTCATTTTTTCTGTGCCTTTTGACACTAACCCAAGGGTTATTGAATCATGAACCCAGCCCCAAGAATTTTTGGTCTAATTACCTTTGGTATAAATCATAATGCTAATATACAACGTAGGAGGCCTAATGACACTTACCGCTGGTAACATGACCCGCGATCCAATATTTTCAATGTTATTAAAGGAATGTGGAGCATGAAGAAGAATATTTCGCAAACACATGGGCTGATTCCGCGGGTACAAAAATGTATCCTTGATAAATGTCCTTTACATGGATGATCCTCTTAAGTCATGTTTGGTCAACTTTAGCCAGATATAGCTTGACCTGGCTAACGGAGTCGAGTTTCTTCACTCTTAACTGTTAACACGTATTGTTAATGGGTGGGCACCTACTTGAACCCTTTTTAAGCCAAATTTCAAATGAGATATACATTGCCTTCTCCTCGAGGAGAGGCCACCCGGTTTCGGAAACAAAACCGTTACCAACACATCTCAAATATGCATTCTTAGGGAGGAGGACACTTTTCCAAGTAATCATTCTCCCTCCCTAGACTGACCTCAAGAAACTCAACTTTTGGAAATATTGAAAACCCAATGTGACCGCAAATGACAAATTGCATATTAAGGGAATTTCAAATTCCTCTTATCTCACTACATAGAATTCACTTTTCAAGAGGATGTTAAACCTTCTCTTAGGCAAACTGTACTGGCAGATCAACAACCCAATGATGGAAAGATATTATGGTGAAGAAGGAAGTTGAAAAACTCTTGGATGAAGATTTACCCTATTGCATAAGAAGTGGGAAGTAGTCCCACAGGTAGTTCCTAAGAAAGCCTTGTTTCACTTGAGTTGCCAATGAAAATAATGAGCTCATTCCCACTCGTGTCACTGTGATGGAGGGTGTATAGATTATAGGAAGCTTAATGCGGGTAACAGAGCGACCATTTTCCTCTTCCGCGCTTGTTGATCAAATGCTAGAGAGAGAGTTGCAGTGGCATGAATTTTATTGTTTCTTCGATGGGTACTCAGTGGTACAATCAAAATTGGAGATAATTCTGGCATCAAGAAAAAACTACATTCACTTGCCCTTTTGGTACCTTCGCCTTTAGGAAAATGCCCTTTGGACTATGCAACGCACCTGGAACTTTCCAACGATGCATGATGGGAATCTTCAGCGATACATAGAAATCGTGATTGAGATTTTCATGGACGGCTTCGCTTTGGTGACTCATTCGAGAACTCGTTTAGAGAACTTACGGTTAGTTTGCAGAGGTGTCAAAAGAGAAAAATCTTGTGTTAAATTGGGAAAAAATGTCATTTCATGGTAGCACAAGGAATCAGTTTTAGGACACATAGTATCAAAGATGGAATTGAAGTTGATAAGGCCAAAGTTGAGTCGATCCAACCTTACCTACTCCTACGTGTGTGTTAGAGACATAAGGTCATCTTTAGGTCATGTCGTTTTATAGGAAGGTTTATAAGATTCAGTGCCATATCCCTACCCTTATGTACTTTGCTTGCCAAGGATGTCCCTTTCACATGGTCACAAGTCAGGATTAATCGCTTCACTAAGCTCAAACATGCTGTCACCAATTAATCATGCCACCCCCAAATCGGGACCTCCATTTGAGATCAGCGACGCTAGTGATTATGCCATAGGGGCCGGTGAGCAGATTGCAGGGAAGACAAAAAGGCTTTTGTCATTTACTACGCCAGTAAGACACTAGACTCTGCCCAGGCCAACTACACACGACTAAAAGGAGTTTCTAGTCAGCTGCTTTTGCTCTAGAAAAATTCCTGGGGGTCATATATTGTTGGTTCTCCCGTGACTTATCTTCACGGTGATCATGCAGCCCCAAGTACTTGCTCTAAGCAGGATACAAAACCCCTAAGTAACCAGGTGGATTTTACTATGTCAAGAATTCAATCCTGACCATTAAGGATAAAAGGGTCGAGAATGGTCGCCGACCACTTATCTCGCTTTAGTTCCGTAATCCAACTCCCATGGCATACCCATAGGTGAGAGCTTTCCGATGAGCAACTCTTTGCTCTTTGTTCATTACCCATGGTATGCCGACATTGTGAATCACTCTCAGAATCGCCATTCCCCGTCCAATGGACTTCTCGTTAAAAGAAAATTTTGACAGATATTAAGAAATATTACTTTGATGATCCATATCTATTTAAATACTGTCTAGATCAAATAATGAGAAGATGTGTACCCAATGACGAGCAGGTAGGATTTTAACTTCCTTGCCATTCCAAGCCTCGTGGAGGACATTTCTCCGCTTTAAAAACTGCTAGACAAGATTTTGCAAGCTGGGTTTTATTGGCCCACCTTATTTAAGGATTGTTTTAATTTCTGCAAAACTTGTGCTCAATGCCAGCAACTAGGAGGGGTCACAAAACGAAACATGATGCCTCTTACCCCAATTTTAATTATTGAAATTTTTGATTGTCAGTATGTATTTACGGGCCTTTTCCCCTTCTTGTGGGTATCTCACGCTTTATTATCCGTCGACACGCATTCATGGTCGAGGCGATTCCACAGGAACTAATGACCACAAGGTTGTTTTGAAATTTATAAAAGAACATATTTTTTCTCGCTTGAACTCGTAATCATTAGTGATGGTGGACTCCATTTTTGCAATTGATCTTTGAAAATCTCATAAAAAATATGGAGTCACCCATAAAGTATCAATACCATTCACCCACGTATCATCGGTCAAGCCGAACTAGCTAATAGGGAGATAAAACATATTTGGTAAAAACCGTTGCCCCGACCGCAAAGATTGGTCACTCCGTCTTACCGATGCTCTGGGCCTACCGCATCGCCTCTTTAAACTCAAGCTCTTGGTATGTCTCCCGATGCTAGTTTATGGAAAGGCTTGCCATTTGCCGCAGAGATGGAACACCGGGCTTATCGGGCTATTCGAACTTTAATTCGATTCTAATCCTGCTGTAAGCAAAGACTCATTGCAAACTAAATGAACTTGAAGAACTGCGCGTAGAGTCGATGAAAAGCTCCCGAATTTAAAAGGAGCGCCTTCGTTATTCCACATGATGCATCCATTGCCAAAAACTTTCGAACCTAATCAAAAAACGCATACGCCCCGATTGCATCTATTCCCCGAGAAAGCTCTCGCCTCCCGCTGGATCGACGCATCTATCGTTAAGGTAGTTTATCCCTACGAGCCGCGGAGACGAAAAATCCGGACACCGGAAAATCTTTCAAAGTGAATGGCTGTGTCTAAAACCATTCCTTGAGCATCTCAATATATTTCAAGAAAGACAAGAAGATTTGGTAGATCCGCTCTACCAAGCCTCTCCTTCCAAGTAACCTCATTCTCCACTTGTTGTATATAGTTTTGATTTTATTTTTGTTCTTGCTTTCTATTTTTATTGTTTTTTCTTCAATTGCTTTCAATGAAATAGAAAATAAAAATCAGGGCTCTGTTTCTACCGCCTCCAAATCATTGCGGGGGTACCCCTTAGTTTCTATGCATTGAGGACAATGCTGTTTCTCATAGGGGGTAGGTGTACACCGGGCTGAACACCATGCGCTCGTTATATGTTCATAATAAATTTTTCAAATATGCCTCTGAGTATTATGTTTCACCCCGGGCACGTACATACCCGCATGATTTCATTCACTCTCTACATCATCTTATTGCACGTACATCTTAACAAGCATACACAACAAGCTTTGTGGTCTTCTCTCACACCCCATCCCTTGTGCACTTACTCATCGCCCACACAAACCACAGATTTATGGTCAAGTTTTCTTCGATCTAACTCCATTATTGCTTCCAATTGTGCATCATCTAATCCCGGCCATGTTAACTTCATATCCTAGTTCTATGGAACATCTCTTGCAGCCAATTGGAAAATGATTAGAGGCCATTATTTCTTGCATACCATGGATTCGTAGTGTCTCATCCCTTGCACCCATTTTGCTTAAAGTTGTCAAGTTTATTCGAACCTTAGGAATCCTGATTGCCTGGTGGAACAGTTGAAGTGGATCTTGCGAAGAGATTGAAGGTATCCCAAGAATGAATTACTGACTAAGTCTACGACGCAGTCATTGTGGAATTTGAAGAGAAAAAGTGAACACAAAGAAACCCGGATGAAAGGCAAATGAAAGGTCAAATGTATAGTGGCACCACTGCTCCAAAGTGAAAATATATATATATATATATATATATATATATATATATATATATATATATATATATATATATATATATATATATATATATATATATATATATATATATATATATATTCAAAAAAAAAATCGCTTGGAACAAGTGTACCTAAGATAACTTAAACATGTACCAAGACAACTTGCTAAAACTCCTAGGGAAGAATTGTATCACATAACTTAAACTCCTGTACCAGACAATCCTATTTAAAAGTGGGTAGTTGGTAGCTGTAACCGTACATCACTAACATGTACCGTACAACCGGCTCGATTCGGGGGCGTAAAAGGGTTTTTTAACCCAAAAAACTTGGCGCCTCTTCACATTCCAAATGTTTTTTTGACATTCCATAGCTAAGCCCTAGCCGTTTTCTCACACAAGCATCTCCGAGCTCGATTGATCTCGCCAGTCTCTGTTTCTGTCCAGCCCGGATTGTTTGTCCTGCAGTCGGCGGTACAAAAGTGGTAAGCCCCTACAGATTCTTACTAGCATTGTTAAGTTTCTCTTGGTTACACATGAGTTGTTTTACTGGATTTGGTTGGTAATAAGGTTCGTACTGTGGCTCCGGAGTTTCGTCGCCGCATGGGCCGAAAATGTGCCATTCCATGCAGTACACAGCCCAAAGGCTGTTTGAGACAGGTTTTTGGGATCTTATGATATATATCCAAGTCATTCCGGGCCGTTATTGCTATCATTGCCAATACTTCTATGGCGCGCTCTAAGCGAATATCGCAGAGAAAGCGCATCCACTTCCTCTATGGGACAAGCTGTGAAGAAGCGGAAATCTGATGCCTCCCAGCCGGTCAAAAAGGGGAAGGGAAAACGAATTGCATCCTCTTCGGAAAGTGAGGAATTATCTGACAGTGATGATGAAGAAATAGAGGCGATGTTTGCCGAGGATTCTGAGGGAGAGCACGAAAACACCCCGCCAATTGCAAAATAGGGGTTTCCACCGCGAGGGGTGTTAAATTAGAGACGTTTATATTCATCCCATTCGGGATTATCCAGAATGTAATACGATTTCTGCACACTGCTTTATGGATACTTACCTTCGTGAGTTCGGGAGTTCTACACTAACTTGAAAGGAAAATCACGATTGAAACTGCAGAGATGAGGGACTTCTGCGAATGGAAAGCGCCGTGTCACTCCCGATTCGACAGCACATGCATTACATTATATTCGCCCCGAATTTCGGACTCGGCCATATCCACTGGGGCTATTAACACTCAATGCCCAAGAGCACGAGGCTATGTGCACCCGCCCGTGCCCATAAGGATTTGTGAAAAAGATTACCCCCGAAAGCTCAAACCGAATACGCCGATGAACAAGATCATTCACAATCAAATTAGGCCGCAGTGCGCGGTAATGGAAAGTCCCCCCACCCAAGGAACAATTCAGTTTTTGTACGAGGTTATGAGACTGGAAGCTTTTACTGGACTATGCATTTAGTCATATGCGCAATGAGGGACTTCTTGCAATATTCGGGCGGTGTCAAGATATTCCATTCCCTTCACTGGTGATCAGTATTGTGTGGAAGAAGGGATGAGGGGGAATGGAAGTAAAGAAAAGAGGGCGTTACCTACCGGGCCGATCACAACAAGACTGAGGCCAAGAGCAAGGCAAAGATCCACTAGACCTCCCTCGCGTTGCCTCTCGCGTCACTCCCGGATCACTTCATCCACGCACCCAGCACCGCCGAGCACATCGCCATTGAAGAGGATGGAGCAAATGGATAAAGGGGTGGTTCGGGCGCATTCTCGCGTTGTATGCACTGGATCGACGCCTCGAGGCTTGAGAGCCACACATTTTTCAGTGTGGGAGAGCTTCTGGCGATGGCGTATGCTACTCGGGGATGCAGGGAGACTCAAGAATTGATGATCAGACGAGGACGATTCTCTCGCCAGAGGATGAGGTTGACGCCGCACACATATATTTAGGCTAGACTAGGGCGTTGGAAACGGGTAGTAGACCTTAGCCATGTTATGCCAACACCATTTTGATCATTTACCTTTTCTTTTTCGTTTAGCCCACTGGCCACTACAAACTTTAAGACTCCTTTGATTCTACTTATGTTGGTTGTTCCTTTGGACATTATGCATGATGGTTACGTGTTCCATGTTATATGATTGCTTACCTTATATTGATTGCCACAGCTCCATGTTTGTACTCGACTACTTTGCTATTCTTAAACCATAACCTTATTTGAAATGTAACCAATTTCAGGTTAGCCTGTTATAATGTTCATCAAGGATGTGGTTGGCTTCAAATGAGTCATGCTGTGCATACTAAAGCTGTGACATATTGTATTCTATAATTGCTATTTTGAGATTTTTGCTAAGCTTGACTGCATCAACGCTTTGCTGAGATTCAAACCTAGTGGGTAGTTCTTGATCTAAATCTTGCCAGGACTAGCAAGATGTGTGTCAGGTGTGATGAATACACATTTGAGTAATAATTATAGTAGAATTTAGCACATCTAAATCACAAGTTACCCACAATTGGCATAAGGATAGGTACTTTAATATCTTTGCGTTTTTAGACTGCAGGTCTTTTCAGTCTAGAACGTAAGTGTACAAGGATGTATGTCCGGGAAGCCAATATGAAGCATTAAGGATACGAGCGAACAATTGATGAAGTCTCGGGAACTCCGGAAATACAAGGAAAGCACCAGAGGACCAAAGTTTTCGAGTCAGCTCTATCATAGCAAATCCAAGCAAATTTGAGTTAACCTAAAGTCGCAGGTTTAAAAAACTAAGAGTTAAGGTTAAAGGGTGGTCTTAAATTCTCAAGCAGTTGTTGCAAAACTCCGCCTTCGTTGCCATTGTTCAAGTTTCCTGTTAATCGCTCACCTTCCCGCACCTTTTACTTTTGACTTTTTCGGTCACTTTTTGGATTTCTTCCCATTTTGCCCCCATTGTAATAGTGCTTGATTTTGTTATTTTGGTAATTTTGTACTGGGTTTTGTCTATAAAAGACCCATGCATGACACTGTAAAGGATACCTCTTTTTGCTTATTAATAAAATAAGGCGGGAACCTTTCAGTAGTTCCCGACACTATATAAGTATAAGCTCCTCTCAACCTAATAGACACGTTTTAAAGCCGTGAGGCTTTGGCCCGGCGTATAGCCATCTACATGGTTCGGTTGGGTCGTTACAAATGATATTAGAGCCGATCCTCGATGCGTGGGTCTGTTCCATTTGGCGCGTAGGGGGTGTTTGTCTGTTTGGCCTTGTAATCCAATGGAACACAACGAGGACGTTGTGTCTGCATGAGGGGGTGTTTGTCACATCCCACATCGGATATGGGAGAAACTTTCTGCCACTATATAAGTATGAACTCCTCTCCACCTAGTAGAAGCGTTTTAAAGCCGTGAGGGCCCCTTAGGCCCGAAGCGGACAATATCTATATGATTGGGCCTAGTCGTTACAAAATTGCTATAAGTAATCTATCAAGTTGTTGGATTGATCGATCACTGGGTCCTTCTTTCGTGAGAGCTCTCCTCCCTTTATAGGAGTCCTTGAATAATTGCCCAAGTTCTCTACTTTCTCACTTTTCTCTACTATCTTACTTCCTTAAGTAACTGCCCACGTCTCCTTTAGGGAGGCTTGCTCTCCAAGTTTTTTCCACCACCTCAAATAACTGCCTACATTTTCTTGCCATGTTCTAACTTTGAGAAAAAAAATCTCATTTGACTTCAAAGATTTTTTAAAATTTTTAGAAATACCCTTGGACTTTTATATGGGCTTATTTAAATGGATCTAGGCCCATCTCTTATGGATTTTTATCCATTGACTTGGGCTCGGGCCTAAATACAATTTGTGGATTAGGCCAAATTTAATTTGGGTGCAAACAATTGCCCCCCGCATACATTACGACCTGAAGACCATATTATATGTATTAAAGCCCTGTATATATATATATATATATCATGAGGCCCAAAGTCCAGCTCTCTTCCTATGATTTGGAGTTCCAATGGTAAGAACGAGCCAAGTTGGATCAAGTGAGAAGGAAACTATTGATTCCACAAGTAAAAATCCCATCACTTTCAAGTTCAAACCTCTAACCTTCGTCCTTCCTCTATCAAATAATATTGCACAACAAAAGAGTAATCATTCGTCTTCTTTTCCAAGCAACCAAGGGTCACCATATTTCTCTTTCTTTCCTAGAAAAATTAGTTTTCACTTTAAAAAACAAACCCTTTTGGTTTGGAAAAAGGAAATTTTTTATTATTATTATTTTTTTACCCTTCCTTATTCATCTTCCTCCTTTCCCATTTACGCTATCATAGTGCCATTCCTCGCCAACGCCGCCACACTTCCACGCCGGCCCCAAGATTGCCTGACCGCTGCTGAAGATTGCATTGCCATTGAAGAGCACCATTGTTGTTGTCGTCGAAACCGTCGTGGCTCCAAGATTCAATTCTTTCGATTGTTCATTTACCAAACTCCATCTTCGTCGTCGCCATTCCTCTTCGAGCCTACGCTACAGGAGTTTCGAAATTCATCGACTCTCATCATGGTATGCTCTGAAGCACGGATACGACAACCTTGTGGAGTGTCCATGTGTTAGACATGTGGATGCCGGATGACGCACTGACACGAGTCGCACGTGTCCGATACGCCACGTGGCGTGATCGCTGACCACATAAGAGGTCAAAGACTTCGATAATGACGGTAATACACGGTTCCTGACCCGTCGATACTGCTCCTGACCATTTTTTTCTTCGGGGCTTAAAAACCCCACCTCTTTGCTTTTCCCAAAGATACACCTTTTTCTCAAAAACAAAAAAACCACACGCAAAGAAAAGAAACTGGATTGGTTGGTTGAGAAGTGAGAGTGAGTCCCGACGCCAGAGATCGACACGTCGAACCACCTGGGAAAAGGTATGCTTCAGTTCTTTTTTCTTCTTTTTTTTTAGGCAAGGATCAATCAATGAATCATTTTCTAGGGTTTTTTTTTTCTTTCACCAACAAAAGATTGCATTTTTTTTTTTTCTGAAAACACAAAAAAAGTCTTAGTGTCTCATTGTCTCACACGAAGAAGAAGGAAGAATAAAGAAAAAAAAAAAGAGTGAAGAAGGGAATAAGAGAGGGGATGCGTACCTACCTTAGGGCTTAGGGCGTGGAGGCGAAATCCAATGAGATTGATGTCGCTGGGCAAAGTGTGTGGCTTGTTGTTCCAGCTCCAACCGACGCCAGAAAAGGGGGTGCGTAGTTCCAACTTAGGGGTGGGCTTTGGTGAGTCGGGGCTATCTGACGTTCCAAACACCAAAGAGAGTGTTTGGGTAATTGGATGTGCAAGTCCAGTAATGTCCCTGATGTGTATGCTTAATTACAAAGATAAACTATTTGATAAATAATTAAATTTTGTGAGAGAGAATAAGAATCAGTATAATTCTCTTTTGTAAATACAAATAATGACATAAAAATCCATCCATTTATTATTAATTTATTAGTACAATTGTTAACTCTTTAAAAAAAAACTAAATGAGGTCTATTTGCCTAATTGCTTTTTATGTTTATCGCTTTTTTATAGTTTATTAAGGATAGTGAGAATAATTTTAATTAGATTGTTTTGTTCTATTTTTGAACTTCAATGAATGCAAACGTGGCAAATTTTATGGAATTAGCTTCCATCTAATTGTGGTTTATGGATGGACCAAAATTAGATCATTGGCTTTGAAATAATGATTAATTTAAATGCATGATTATTATTTTTTTTTATGATGAAGAATTATACAATGAGTAGTAATTTTGAGCCTTCAAGTGATCAACAGAATAATCAAGATGACAATGCTCCATTATGGAGGTATGTCACGAGAGAAGCAAAATTGGGTAAATGGAGAGGAAATGTTGCTTTTCAATGCAATTTTTGCAGACAAATATATAAAGGGTCATATTATAGAGTCAAGGCTCACCTGTTGAAAATTAAAGGGGTCGGGGTTGCATCTTGTACTAAAGTAACGAATGAAAATTTAGTTGAGATGCGAAGGGTGGTGGAGGAAGTTGAACAAAGCAGAAACACCCACCTTATGCCCCTTTACCTACATCAGCACTGACCGCCTAATTTTGAGAATTCCTTCTAGTTCTAGTGCTATTGATCCAAAAAAGGAGAAAGGGGTCTATTGGACTTCACTGAGAAGGCATTCAATATGGGTGCACGTGGAAATAGCCTACAATGAGATAGCTAGATGTTTTACACCTGGGGGTCATTTTTCACTTTGCTAGAAATCCTTATTATGCTCGTGCCTTTAAAAGTGCAAGTCAACTTCCAGGTTATTTCCCACCAGGCTATAATGTATTAAGAACTACATTATTGCAAAAAGAGGAGTAATATTGAGAATCTATTGGAACCAATCAAGAAGACTTGAAATGAGAAAGGAGTGAGCATTTGCAGTGATGGATGGTCAGATGCTTAAAGAAGACCACTTATTAACATCATGGCGTTTCGTAAAGTGGGCTACTGTTTTGAAAGCAATAAATCGGAAGGGGAGACTAAGGATAATCATTTTATAGTTGATTTATCGACAATACTATACAAGAGATCGGGTCCTCAAAAGTAGTTCAAGAGAGTTGATAATGCCGCAGTTTTTGCAAAGTGCTAGGATTAATATTATGGAAGGTGTTTTGTATATTTTAATTTGTGAGCCAGAGACTCAATCTTGCTTTGAAGAACATATGTGCACCATCAACACACCAAGATAGATATGATGATGATGAAACAAATGGTCGATCTCCTTGGTTTCAAGTGATGCCTCTTTCATCAAGAATTTTATTATGAATCATACAATGAGATTGTCAATGTTTAATAATCATTGCAAGTTAAAGTTACTTTCAGGGTCGATACACGTTTTGCTTCAACTATTGTTATGCTTAAACGATTTAAGACACAAAAAGAGGCTTGGAGCAATTAGTGATAAGTGGGCAACGGGAGATGTAGAAAGAAGATGATTTTGTGAAAGCTAAAAAGTAAAGGATAAAACTCAAATGAAGACTTTGGATGGATGTGGATTAGTATCCTTAGCTTTACAGCCCATGTATGAAATGTCGATTAGTCGACACCGAAAAACTTGCCTTCACAATATTTATGAGTGGTGGATTCGATGATCGAAAAAGGAAGGAAGCTATCTATAAAAAGAACATAAAAGCTTCATAGAAAATTCAAGGTGAGTGAACTTTAAGATTTATTAGTTAAATATTTGAGTTTTAATTGAAAGTTTTAATTATATTTGAACTTATATGAATCATTTTGTAATTATACTTGTAGGTTTTTTGATATTGTGAATGGAATCTTGGTGGAAAGATGGACTAAAAGCCACACACCTTTACATTCCTTAGCTCATTCTTTAAATCCAAGGTAATCTTAAGAGTTTAAATTGTAGGCTTTGGCAATTTAAATATAAAATGATAATCTTTAATGTTTAACTTTTTATAAATTATGTCATAACTCAACTTGTAGGTATTATAGTCAACAATGGCTTGATGAATCTCATGATTGTGTTCCACCACATCGAGATATGGAAGTGGTAAGAGAAAGAAAAAAATGTTTTGAAAGATATTTTTCAAAATGAAGTTGGAAAGTAGGAGGCGAGCAAATGAGGAGTATAAGTATTTTTTCTGCAGGCTCGAAGATTTTTCTAGTAGTAGTGATTCCATCAATGACAAAGACACATGGAGTCCTATTAAATGGTGGGTTGTTCATGAACTCTGCACTAATGCTTCAATCTATAGCATTTGAATTGTTAGGACAACATTGTTCATCCTCATGTTAGCGAAGAGAAATTGGAGCAATATTATAATTTCATTCACCTATGAAGAGAAACAAGTTGACACCATAAAGGAGCCGAGGACTTGGTTTATGTCTATAACAATCTTCGTCTCTCTCGCAAGGAGATCTCCAACTATAATGAAGGTGAATCTAAAATGCTGATGAATGGAGTGAGATGGTTTTGACTCAATGGATATAGAGAATGCTGGAATTCTTGAAATTGCGGATCTTTCTCTTGATGAGCCTGAATTAGAAGCTATTTTATTTGATTCATAAGGAAATGCCAGTCTTAGTTTTAAAGATACTTTATAAGCCAGGTTCAACATTTGTAAAACTAAGGTTTGAGCACTTGTTGTTTATTTTATCTAAATTGCTTTTTAAGAAACAATATTTGTAAGTGATAATTATTTTTATTTTATTGTATTATGCCGCGGTCCTTACCAGATCCGTATCCCGAATTTTTTGAAATTTGTCGTGGTCCCCGTGTCCCGTCGTGTCGATCTCCGTGGTCAGATCCGTGTTCGTGCTTCTTAGATGGTACAAATTTCCATTAATGAAAAGATCGTGAACCTTTATAATTTTCGGCTAATATGGCTCCTGGATTAAGTAATTTTTCTTGAAGGAGAATATTTATATGGAATTTCCTAATCCTCTCTTTATGCAAAAGAAATCAAAACCTTCTTTACGCCATTCAAACTTTCATGAATGCAAATTCTTGAAAATGATCTTGAATGCACTGGGCTATTTTCAAAATTTTCTTGAAAAGTGCAAAAAATAAAAATAATCTCGAATGAACTTCTTGAAAAATTCTTTCGATGTCGTTTCGCTCATTTCCAAAATTTTCTCGAAAGTGTGGTGAAACTAGAAATAATCTGAATGAACTCTCAAAAAAATTTTCGATATCGCTATTGTTTAAAATTTTTCTGAGTATAGAACTCAAAATTAATCTTGAATGTACTTCAAAAAATTCTTCTAATGTCGTTTCATTACAAAATTTTCTGAAAGTGTAGAACTCAAAATAATTTAATCCACTTTAAAAAATTCTAATGTTTGTCCACCGTTTAAATTTTCTTGAGTGTAAAACTTGAAAATAATCTTGAATGTACTCTTGAAAAAAAATCCTTCTAATGTTGTTTAGTTGTTTTGAAAATTTTATTGAGTGCATAACTTAAAAATGATCTTGAATGCACTCTCGAAAAAATTCTTCTAATTATGTTAAGCTGTTTTGAAAATTTTCTTGATTGTAGAACTTTAAAATAATCTTGAATTCACTCTCGAAAAAAATTCTTCTAATGACGTTGAGATGTTTTGAAATTTTTCTTGAGTGCAGAACTCGAAAATAATCTTGAATGCACTCTTGAAAAAATTCTTTTAATGTCGTTCGACTGTTTCAAGAATTTTCTTAAGTGTAGAACTTGAAAATAATCTTGAATGCACTCTTGAAAAATTCTTCTGATGTCGTTTGGTTGTTTCGAAAATTTTCTTGAGTGCAGAACTCGAAATTAATATTAAATGCACTCTTGAAAAAATTCTTCTTATGTCGTTCGACTGTTTTGAAAATTTTCTTGAGTGTAAAACTCGAAAATAATCTTGAATGCACTCTTAAAAAAATTCTTTTGATACCATTCAACTGTTTTGAAAATTTTTGAGCCAAAACTTCGAAAAATAATCATGAATGCACTATTAGAAAAAATTCTTACGATGTCATTAAGCTATTTCATAAATTTTGTTACGTTTAGATTGAAATTTGTTGTCCTCTATTAACACCTACTCTAAAGGGTGGGTGCATAGTGCCCCTCGAGTCTTTCGTAGAAGGAAGTGGCTCATCATAGACTTCAAGTTGTCCAGTTGGGTTGGTGTGGGAACATACATTTTGGGGAGCCACTGTTATGGCAGCAATAGAACATTTACCAATTACATTCACCGGATTGTCAACTTGCACATGTGAGCGGTGAAATTCACCGGCTTCACAAGAATTCCGAGTACTGCCCTTGAGTTCATAAGACAATTACCTTGTAGGTCTAGAAACAACTCCCAAGATTGTCTCCAAGAGCTTCACTTGGGATTGAGATCATTGTTCCAAGTCTTTCACAATGGCCTTGGTTTGTTAAACCTACTTGGCCATAGTCATGGCTTGCGGATAGAAATTTGGGAAGCGGGTGCTTGAGCCCTAATGGTTTAGGCTGATCAAGTCGTTAGCCAAAATAGGTCAGACCAATTTAGCCAAGCGTGTCGAAATTTAAATTTTGATTGGCTTAGCCCGACCTTACATGGGTTGCGGGCCAAAATGGACCAGAATATTAAAAAAAAAATGCTCAAATGCATTTTTCCTATTTTATCATTATTCAAATAAAAATAACAATATACAAATAAGTAATTGTTGTAATAGAAATAAAATAAGGAGAAGGAGATGGAGAAGAAAACTTAGAATTATATTTATTCCACTCTTGATAAGGCCTATTTATAGGCTTGTAATGAAAGGCAGGTTACGATGAAAGGAAAACCAAGGACACCATGTAGTGATAATTCATTAAAATCTTATACTTGATAATAATATTTATGCAAAAATGATGGAACCTAGAAGATATAATATTAGAGTATTAAATAAACATAAACAAGTAAATAATGCCTAAATATCATCGCAACACAACTAACTACAACTACATACTAATTATAAACCAGAAAATTCATTTTAAGAAGGAGTAAAATAGTAATTCACAATTCAAAATCAAAAATTACACCACAATCTCGGATGATCAAACTAAGTTTCTACCGTTGGAATCGTCTCATGAAATCTACCTACCACGTCGAATTCAGAGATAGTCGGAATTTCCGTTTTAGTCTCTTAGAGTGTTGGAGTGCTTGTATGACTTGTGAGGGCACGTGGCCAAAAGTCACCTACTACATGGCATACCCATGCTAACACATGTTGCACTGAGGTGAAATGAAGGATAGAGATAAATAGCTTAGATTAAGCCATGTGTCAAAGCTTTTAAATCAAACTAAAAAAGGACTACAAAGGGAATTAAGTAGAAAATATTAAAATAAAGACAAAAGACCATCTCTTCTCCGATTCTTTGGAAACGGGCAATGAGGGGGGAGAGACTAGTTTTAGAGAGAGAAAGTGTGACTTCTCTCTAGATTTCCCAGCTTTCGGACTGTCGGTTCTCGTCGGGCCAAGAAGCAAAGTTGATCTACGCTATAAGGGTTACGCTTGGACACCGATTTTGTGGAGTTTTGACAACTCTAAGAGGTAGGGATCTTTTCCTACTTGGTTTATTTTTTGGCTAAGAGCCATTTTAATGGATGGGGATTTATTGAGGCCTGGATGGCCGTGTTTTCGGTCTCAAAATATTTGAATAAAGTGAAGAAAATCCACATTGTGAGTGGTGGCAGGTGCGAGCCTAGGGTTTTTCTTGTTCACGTATTGATTTGTAATGTGATTTTTGTGTTGTTTGAGTGATTCAAAATGAATTGCTTAGATTGTTTATTAGCCAGTGAGCTAATTTTTATGTTATTGCTATGAATTGAATAAAATGATTTATGTGGTTAATTTTTGTTAATATATGCATGTAAAATATATTAGCATGGTGTTTAGAGTAACATAATAGTTCCATATGCAAGGGCACCACTAGAGCGATAGGTGTAAGTGCATGACATGAAAGAAAAAAGGAAATGGTTGTGAAAAGAATTTCAAGAAAGATTTTCGAAGAAATTGCCTTGGAGAGTTGTTCAGCAGTTCATCTGAGGCGGACCCATATTGTTTGGAGAATTACCCGACCAATTCACCTCGGAGGGTTATCGATAGATTTTCAGGAAACTCGGTAGTATGTTTCGAGAACAAAACCTTTGTTTGCAAGCGTATTTTTCGCATTTGGCTTAGGCGTGTGTGAGGGTTAGTGAGGACTCGAGGCAGTGGGATTAAGTATGTAGGCGATTCGGGTAAGATCGTGTGTTTGCTTGAATTTGTTTATGTTGAGCCAATTACATGTGCATAGGTGAGAGTAACCATTAGCAGGAATTATCCTTATTGGGCATTGCTCACCTTGTCGAGGGTTCATTATTTCAGGTACAGGGAGTGTTTAGGAAGACGACGCTCACTAGAGGCCGATTTTTAGAAGAAAGCCGGATTGTGGCTTGACATATATTTTGTAAAACATGTATTAGAACTCTAAATTTTGATATATGTTTTGATTAAGAGTAATGTAATAACTCTTAAACTATTGTAATATAGTTGGTTAGATTCTTGGTGAATATGATGTGTAGGCCAATGTGACCATTTTTACTTATTTTTATTCGTATGTGGACCCGGTGTGGTCGGTGTACAATGTTGGGATAGGTTGTATCTTGGGTAGAGCTCCCCGTACAAAGGAGACTCTACCCGATTTTCGTTAAATCTTGAGTCTTGGAAAAGGGGACTCAATGGAGTGGTGTCGGGTTACCCGACATCCACGAATATTCCGCGGGTTGACGGGTTGTCAACGGACCCCCGAGAAATGGGGCATCACAGCTTGGTATCAGAGCTAAGGTAAACGATTACCTTGGGAGCTCGGTGGGTGTGTTTATAAGTATTTAGGCAATGGTCATAAGGTGTAAGAGCATCACAACTTGGTATAACTCGATGTTGGATACTAGAGTTATAGCTTAGTATCGGTAAGCTAGGTAAATGATTACCTAGGGCTCGATGGGAAACGGGTTAGATCACGCATTCATTGTGCATTTTGATGAATGGTGTGTATAACATGATATTGATTGTTGTGTATATTGTGTGATTTGTGTGGTGAATGGCATAGAAAAATAAATGTTGAAATTTTTTTCTCTTTTTGTTAGTTTTACGATTATTGTATCTGAGAAAAAAAAAATAATGAATAAAATAAATTATGATGGTGTTATTTGGTTCTACTTGAAGATGTGTTTTTTTTTTTTTTTATTTTATTTTTGTGGTCTTTCGTGGGTGAACGAAGGAAAAAATGAGAAGGAAAAAAAAAACGTGCAGGAGACTGGAATGGGCTACTGCATATTTTGGTGTTGGGTCACGAAACAATGTTTTGTATCGTGATAGGTAGGGCTTTGGGAGAGCGGTCACGAGGGCGCGTAGTGGCCGCGCCGCGACAGCGCTTCGGCGCGTGACGACGCCGATCACGGCCGGCTGGCGTGCGAGGGCAAGGTGTGCGCGCGTCTGGCCGTGTGTGTCGCGATGCAATTTTGTATTGTGACGGGGGGCGTCACGTGACTGCGACCGCGGCAACAATGCGTGCGGGGAGTTGGGTCCTGATACACTTTTTGTATCGTGAAGCAACCCCTTTGGGTGCGTGATATAGAAAAGCGGCGTAGCTGCGACCATTGGGCGTCTTTGTGACAAGAGTGCACAAAGCGGCCTAGTCTTGTGACTGCGACGACGTCTTGTGTGACCCTAGGTGTAGTCTTGTGGCGGCACAGGTCCTTTGGGTGTGCTCACTGTGCACCTAGCCCAGTTTTAACTCAGTGCACTATTTATAGTCACTGTTTGGAGCAATGTTCATGGACAATGTTCATGAACATTGTTCTGAATTTAAAAGAGATGAAATAAAATAATTTTTTGTTGCCCTATGATTTAATATATGAAATTATTGTCTTGCATTACTGTAAGATGCATTGACATTGCGTATAGAAAATTTTTCGATTATGTGAATAGTCTCGAAATTTGTGTTTACACCTTCGATACACTTCATTAAAACTTAACTTGCCATTTGATATGTGTAGATGTCTAGTCGTGAGAGGGGACGTAGAGGTCGTCCACGAGGTGCTAGCCAAGAACCACCAGTATTTGACCCAGTGGGCCTTCAACGGGGGTTTTGTAGGAGTTGCGGCTCTTGCCATTACGGGGCTAGTACGACAAGTAGCGGGGAGGTCAGAGGTAACCTCACAGGAGTTAGGAGCACATCACCTTCCGATATTCACAGGGGAAGGAGATCCGATGGTGGCAGACCATTGGTTTATGCAAGTTGAGAAGGTATTGGAGGCTATGAAGATTACACCTCCGTCTGACCGGGATGACCCAGGCTGCATTCATTCCAACTAGAGGACGAGGCGAGTGTGTGGGTGGGCGGGGCGAAGACCTGCGGAGCTAAAGCAATGACATGGGCGAGTTCTAGGCCCCCATTCATGAAGCGAAGTATTTCGGTTCTTGCTAGACATCACGAAGGCTCGGGAGTTCTGAGTGACGGGGGTATGACTATGATTGAGTATGGCCGGGTTCACGGAGTTAGCTCAGCTGCGCGATTGTAGCGGCCTGAGACGCGTCGGGAGGTTTGAGGAGTGGACTAAGATTGTCCGTTAGGGCGGGGATTGTAGGACTTCGCTGAGGCGTGGACTCATGGTTGGGATTGCCACTGGTGAGAGAGATCGGGATGCGCGGGCACTTTCGGGATGCGGGTGCCCGGTGCGAAGAGAGAGGAAGGAGAGTCGGATCTTCTTACAGTTCGGAAAGAAGCGAGAGGGCTTAGTTCACGGGGATATTGCAGGCCATGACAGTCAGGGCGGATGAATCGGGGGTTGCAGTGTTTGGGGCGAGATGGTGTCACACCATTGCCAGAGCCGGGCTGTGCGGGAGAGTTGCCCCAGGAGGCGGGGGGATCTAGGGTTCGAGATGCGCCTTGATCTCGGTCAGATGTGGGACGGGAGGATCCTGATATATTCCTCCTTTAGTATAGGTCGAGAGGAGCGATCAGTCTCGAGGAGGCCTGCGGGCACCTCAGTTACACGAAGCCGACGGAAGAGGCCGGAGGTTATAGGCGGAGGGCGGGGCCGAGCCAGGACCCGGGGTTGGGCGTGTCTGCCATACTTGGAAATCGTGAGTCAATGAATCAATGCGGTCTCTGAGGCCTCGTGCGCTATCTACGCTATCGACGAAAATTATTGGTCCCAGTGCTGTCGCATTCATTTATCGGCTACGTCGGTTGTGGTAGAGTTGAGGCAAAGGTTGAGGGGCCTTGGAGGGCCCATGGCCAATGGCAGAGTTCTCACAGGGATTAGGGCGGATAGGGATGATATGTCGAGGTTGCGAGCTTGAGATGCGAGGATTCTCTTCACTTGATGGACTGAGGGGTCGTGGACGTGTCGGGGTTCGACGATAAATCCTGAGATGGATTGGTTGACGACTTACGAGTTGTTTATCGATTGTGAGGCGTAGGAGGGTTCACCGGCTACCACGCGGGGCCCGGTACTCGTGTTGTATTCGAGGAATGAAGCATGATATTTTGCAGACCGGTGTGCGAGTCAGTGTCGTGGGCCGGTTAGGCGGGTTAGTGCGAAGCCTTACCACGGAGGACGAGGTGAGACTGGACTTAGATGCACTTTCGAGTAGTCTGCGAGTATAGGGATAGCAAGGATCGTTTTACGGAGTTCTTCAAGAGACCATGTTTATGCGCGGGATTCGAGTGAAGTCACGGTTTGGCTTCTGCAGGAATTGAAGTTTTTGGGACAACGTGGTGTCGACATCGGGCGATGTCAGTGGACTGAGAGGAAGGTCGGCGTGATGAGTTGGGAAGGCGAGTCAGTCTTCGAGATCACGTGGTTTCTTGGGATTGGGCAGTGCTACGGGAGATTCGTTGAGGATTTCTCTAGATTAGCGGAACTATGTGAGATTGACCGGAAGGGAGAGCTTGCCGGCTCTTATCTTGATAGTCCGGACGGGAACTGAAGTGCACAGTCTGTTGATGCCTGGTACAGGTGGGATGTGTTTTGATGTCAGTCCCGAGGGGTAGTAGCTTATGGACCTGCGTCGGTTGAAGAATCATGGTAGTGCAGCGCACGATATGGAGTTAGGCGGCGTAGTCTTCGCCTTGAAGATTTGGCACCCCTTGCTTATGGCGACGGGTTCGGGTGTACTCGGACCACGAGTATGGGTATATTTTCACTCGGCGGGACCTCGACATGAGGCAACGAGATGGATGGAGTTCTAGAGGATTATGGCCACTTTGCATTTACCACCACAGTAAGGGAAAATGTAATTGGGCGTGCACTCGATCGGAGATCCGCGGGAGGCAGTGGCTAAGTATAGCTTCGGGGAATGGCGGATGCTTGAGGCTAATAGGAAAGTTTGAAATTTCACGATGCCTCGAAGCGGCTCGATGCGCGTTAGGGAGTTTAGTAGGCTACCGCTAGTCTACGTTGACGAGTGATCGAGTCAGGGCGGGGCGGAGATAGTGTCCGTCGGGGGCCAGGTGCGGTCGGTATAGGTGGCGAGTGCGGGCCAGGTCCACGCAGATGGTAGTCTTCAGTATAGAGGACGAGTAGTGGTTCCCCAGTTGACCGATTTGAGAGAGGAGACTCTCAGGGGGTTTCATTGTTCTCGATTTGTTGTGCATCCAGGTGGCATGAAGATGTACTAGGATCTTACGTCTTGGAAGCCCTCTTTGGGCGGGATGAAGGGCCGCGTAGGGGACTTTATTGACGATGTGCCGTGTGTCGACAGAAGTTAAGAGTGAGCAGGGAAGCGGCCATTGCCGGCCGTTAGAGGTGGTGGTGGAGTACTGGGGAGCAATCACGATGGATTTTGTGACCAGCACCCGCAGTCTGCGAGAGGGATATGATGCGGTATGGGTGATAGTGGACCGGCTCACGAAGTCGGCACATTTTTTATCCATGTGGATGACCTTCACATTAGAGAGATTCTACCAGTTGTATATTCGAGAGATCGTCGTTCACGTAGATGCAGATATCCATAGTGTCGGATAGAGACCAGAGGTTTGGCACTTTTGGAAGGATTTCGGTATAAGCACATGGCTGACCATGAGTGCAGACCTTCCGCATGACGGATGATGGAGTTAGAGAGAATGATACAAGTGTTGGAGGGCGTGCTGCCAGTATGCGTCTAGATTATAAAGGTAGTGGGAGGAAACCTTGTACTTGTGGAGGTCGCTCAAAACAAGCCGAGTTATCGGGGCCAGTATACGGATGACACCATGAGGCATTGTATGGGGAGGCCATGCGAGATCAACAGATATGTTGGATAGGGTGGGAGAGATGTAGGCTTACAGGAAAATTCTAATTTTACGAAAAAGGGTAAGTGGAGAATTTAGGTAAAAATAAATTTTTTTTTATAGATCTCGGATGACAAAACGAACTTCACCATTGGAATCGTATCGCGAAATTTAGTTATCACGTTGAATTTAAGTCGAATTAAGAACGATCGAATTTCCGCGTTTTAAGAGACAGAGTGTCGGTCTTTGTAAAATGACATGAAACATGTGTGTGAGAAAGTCACCTATACATGTACCCGTGTGACACGAAATGTTGAATGAAGTTAGTGAGAAGATGAAATGAATGGCTTACATTAAGCCGTGTGTCAAAAATCGAGCAAGACGAAGATGGGGTATTGAAAGTTAAATGAGAATAAGACGAAAGATGTATAGTTTTCTTCTTGAATTGAAGAAGAAAACGTGCGAGTGGAAAATTAGCGGTGAGGCTTGTTTCAAGTTTGAGAGAGAGAATGGCTAACCTCTCTAAATTCCCGTAAGGTCGGATAGTGTTGATTCAAACAGGGCAGAAGTATTTGACCTGCAGCGAGAATTTCTTCAAGTGGCCGTAGATTTGGTGGAGTTCGACAACTCAAGGGTGGGGGTCTTCTCCTACTTGTGTTATTCTTTGGCTAGAGCCATGTGAGTAGTTAGGGATACGAGGGCTTGAATTAGCGAGTGTTTGCGATCTCAAAATGCTTGAGCCAGGAGTGAGAGGTCACGCAATGTGGTGTGAGCTGATCTTAGGCCCTAGGGTTTCCTTTGTTCATGTGTATTCATTGTGTGTGATTTTTGTGTGTTTGGGTGATTCATGGAATTATGATTAGTTAGTGTTAACCCGTATAGGCTAATTTTGGTGTTATTAAGTTTCAATTTGGCTTATGATTTATGTGGAGTTAATTATGTTAAATTATATACATTTTTATATTAACATGATTGTTTGGAGTTGTGTGAGAATTAATATGTTAATGCATGTAATTAAATGTGTTAACATGATGTGGAATTATATAAAAATATAATTGTGCGTAAGCCATTGAAAATGAATTGTAATTAGCTCAAGTGAGCTAATTTTGATGTATTGATGTGAATTAAATAACATGTGGCATGTATGTAAATTTTGTTAATATATGTGTAAATGATATGTTGAATATGTGGTTGAGAATGACATAATGCATTTCATATGCCTTGGGGGAACCTAAAAGAAAGTGGGGTGTAGTCTGGCGTAGAAAAGAAATAAAAAAGGATGTTTTCTCGCGTTAGCTTAGGCATGCGTGAGAGTGGTGGGACCTGAGACATGGGATTGAGTGTGAATTCAAGTAGGATCATGTAATTTAGCCGGTGTGTTTGTTTGCCATGATGTGAGACTTAGGTGGGAGCAACCCATGTAAGTATCACTGGGCATTGCTCGCATAACCAGAAGGATCTCATTTCGTGGGAGTGTAAGGGACGGCGCTCACTAGGGACGTTTAGAAGAAAGCGGTTGTGGCTTTGGCTTATTTCATTTTATAACATGTATTAAGAGTGAAATCTTAATATATGTTTGAATTAAAGTGATTTATTAACTCGAACTATTGAGTATATAGTTGATGTATTTTGATGAGTGATGATGTTTTGAGGCCCCAGTGACCAGTTTTATCTATTTAATTGTGTATGGGCAGGTGTGGTGCTGTAAAATGTGGGACGGGTTGCCTGTAGTTCAGGACCGAGTTGTATCTTGGGTGAGAGCTCCCGGAGTACAAAGGAGACTACGCTGATTTTCACATGAGTGGTGTCGGATTGCAGACGTCCAATATTCCACGAGTTGGCGGGTTGTCAGCGGACCGGGAAATGGGGCATCACAGAGCTCCATCACTGGTCTTTGATCTGATCGGAGACGCCGGGGTGACGATCGACAACGTCTTCTCACGGCTCGGGCGAAGCGAGAAGAGCTATCGCGTGTCACGGCGTGCGACCCTTAAGTTCAAGGTTGGAATCCGTCTTCTTGGAGGTGATGCCTAAGAAGAGGAATTGGTCAGGTTTGTGAGAGAGGAAGCTATTGCCAAGGTTCATTGGGCCTTCGAGATGCCGGAAGGGTGGGCTCTTGCTGCGTGCAGTTAACTCTTTGCCAGTGTATCGGGTGTCACGAGGTATTTCACGTCTCCATGCCAGGAGGTACACTCGAGATCCGGCTCATGTAGTGGATTGGGAGGATTGAGGTTGAAGCCTTGAGATGGGCGCTTGGAGGGACCGGTATGCATTATGGATAGTAGGGATCGGGGTTTCAAACACAGACCGTGAGGCTAGTGAGGGTGCTATGGCGAAGCATAGTGGGTGGAGGAGTCAGCATTGGGACACGAGACGATGGGGCCCATCCACTTCTTGTTTAGGGATGAAGGTCGCTTGGTTTAGAATGGGTTTAAATGGCAAATGACTAGTTTACTGTCATGACATGGTGCACGTGCATGTGTGAGATTTGTTCAATAATTGTGCAAATTTGGGACGGAAATTCTTTTAAGAGGGGAGAATGTAAAAAACTTGGGAAAATCTAATTTTAGAAAAGGGTAAAAAACGGTAATTTAGTCAAAATCCGAAAATTTTCCAGTCTTGGATGGCGAACGAACTTCTTTGTTGGAATTGTCTCATTGAAATCTAACTAAGTGAGATTGTTCAGGGTGCAGACGGTCGAATTTCATTTTTAGAGACACTTAGAGTGTCGGTGTCGTGTGACGACTTGTGAGAGACATGTGATGTGATAAAGTCACCTACTACAGTACCCATGTAACACATGTTGCATGATTAGTGAGAGGATAGAGATAAATGGCTTAGATTAAGCCATGTGTCAAAAAGCTTTTAAAATCAAACTAAAGGACACAAAGGGAATTAAGTGAAAAGATTAAAATAAAGACAAAAAAGACCATCTTTTTCTCTAGTTGCTAGAAACGGGCAGTGAGGGGGGAGAGACTGGTTTTAGAGAGAGAAAATGTGACTTCTCTCTAGATTTTAAACTGGACCATCGGTTCTCGTGGACGAGAAAGCGAAAGTTGATCACGCTCTGAGGGTATGAGTGGACCTGGGTTACACAGTGGAGTTTTATTGTTTCTAAGAGGTAGGGATCTTTTCTCTTGGTTTATTCTTTGGCTAGAGTGGTTTAATGGATGGGGATTGATGAGGCACGGATGGCCAGTGTTTTTCGAGTTAAATATTTGAAGCAGTGAAGAAAATTCCTATTATTGGCGTGAGCAGTCTTAGAAACCTAGGGTTTTTCTTTGTTTCTTGTGATTTGTCATGTGATTTTGTGAATTTTGGTGATTCAAAATGAATTGCTTGAATTGTTTATTAGCCCATGTGAGCTAATTTTGATGTTAGTGCTATGAATTGAATAAAATGATTTATGTGAGTTAATTTTATTTAATATACATATAAAATATATTACGTGAATTATTTAAAATGACATAATGCATTCCATATGCACCGGGAACTTTCGACGATAGGTGTAAGTGCATGACATGAAGAAAAAAAGGAAAATGGTTTGTGAAGGAATTTCAAGGAAGATTTTCAGAAGAATTACCTTGGAGAGTTGTCAACGGTTCATCTGGAGGAGAGGCGAACCCATAATTTATTTTGGAGAATTACCTAGCAATTCACCTTGGAGGTTGTCCCGATAGTTTCAAGAAACTTCGATGTATGTTTTGAGAACAAGCCTTTTATTTTGAAAGCGTATTTTCTCACATTTGGCTTAGGCATGTGTAGAGGAGTTAGTGAGACTGAGACATGGAATTGACATTATATTGAGTAAGATCATGTATTTGCTTGAATGTGTTGTGTTGAGTATTACATGTGCACTTAGGTGGGGAGTAACTCATGTAGAAGATTATCCTCTTTGGGTATACCTTGTCGAGGGATCATTATTTAATTACGGGGAGTGTTCAAGAAGATGACACTCACTTTGAAATGCGATGCAGAAAGAAGGATTATTGGCTTGACATATATTTTGTAAAACATGTATTGAGCATAAATTTTGATATATGTTTTGATTAAGGAGTAATGTAATAACTCTTGAACTCTTGTAATATAGTTGGTTAGATTCTTGGTGAGTATGATGCTTGCAAGCCAATCTTAGTATTTTACTCATTTATTCATATGTGGACGAGTGTGGTCGGTGCAATGTTGGGGATAGGTTTGTATCTTGGGTAGAGCTCTCCGTACAATGGAGACTCTACCCGATTTTCATTAAATCTTGAGTCTTGGAAAAGGGGACTCAATGGAGTGGTGTCGGGTTACCTGACATCCACAAATATTCCACGGGTTGACGGGTTGTCAACGGACCCCCGGGAAATGGGGCATCACACTAATTAAAAGTAATAAAGTACCAACCACAATCAAATTTAAATCATCATAGATAAACAATGAAACAACAAAGCATAAACAAGTCTAAGTATAAAATAAAACACTAGCAAGCATGTTAACATTCAAAGTACCAAAAAATAAGTAAAACAATAACTAAATAACATCTTTAAAACTAAAAATCCAAAGTTTCAAATGAAATCCCCTATACTTTATTCATCCACATACGCATTATCTCCAACAATAACATTTGACTCCACATTAGAAAGATGTATGTCCTCGATGTAGGTTGAGTCATCATCATCATCTATAAATAAAATTAGTATAAGTATATAAGTAATTGTAAAAAGAAAATGTTTCATTATAAATCTTCAAAAAAAAAGTTAAGCTTACCAACAAAACCAAGCAGCCAATTATGTGCATATGAGAGCTTAAACTGTTTCATCAAGCATAGAAGTTCTATACTTGCTTAAAACACAAGAGTCAATACTAAAAGAAAATTCTAATGCTACAATAGTTATCGGAATGCTTAATACATGTCATGTCATCCTTGCAAGATCACAAAATCTATTACTTCTATCTTTCCAATAACCCAACACATCAAAATTTCTTGAGAATGAATTTCTTGGCTCCTCTAAATAGAGATCAAGTTGAGCCTTTCCAATATTGTTAGTTTCTTGGCAATCAAATTCTTCAAAATCCTATCAAATGACAGATAAATATTTCATTAGATAATATATATATTGGAAGAGCTTGGAAAACACGTAGGAGACAAAAAAATGCATAAGTAAAGATTTTCTTGATGCGGAAAATTTGATAATTTGAGCGTTAAGGAAGGCGATCAATTGATGAGGCATTTTGAATGATTTTGGAAGGGAATGATCATTATAGTTATCGATTCGCGAGTCTCATGATGATGATGTTGGGTTTCTATTAGTGATTAAGCATACATACATAGCGGAAAATTTTTGCCTTTTTCTAACTTGGGCAGGGATCATGTGATCAGATTAGATAGTCGGGGATAGGAAGGCCTGTATTCTCGTTGGAAGATCCTTGTTCCGCAGCATTGTGTGTGCGTCAAACCCTCGTGTCGGCGAAGCATGACAGTCTTCTGCCTCTACATTTATCCACCGCGAGCAGACCTTCTTTGGAAACCCAAGAGAAAGCGAGTGTGCTAGCAGGGTTGAGTCTCACGAAAGCCCACAGCGCGTCTCGATTGTAGCAGATGAATTGATCCAGCTGCAAGGGATCCCTTGGGTTTAAATGCAATTTAGGCGAGGGTTGGTTTCGACCCATTCTATATTGTATGCCCTATGGTCCCACATAATATTTGCGATGGGCTCAAAGCCCATTTCGAGCCACGGATCTGCGGGCTCAGCAAGGCATTATGACCACGATATGTGGATCGTAGTCCGCTGTCTCATGATATCTAATCGAAACACAGGCATTGACTATATACTGTAGTAAAGTTCGATCATGCGTTCTCAACCTCCATGTAAAGTGATATCTGAATGACATTAATAGCACTTATTAATTCATTTTTGAGCATGATATGCAATTTCGATCTCACATGTCAAAGGGCCCCTAAATATAAAATGAGGGCCAAGTCCCTTTCATCCCTCATGTCCCTTTACATGATTTACGTACATGTCAGCTACAGTTTGTGTCTAGCTACTATTATAGATGATGTTGATTGTGTCAAAACATAAAGCTCCTGTGTAGGGACCTATATGGTAGTGTTATAGGTTGGAAAGACAAAAAAATAAGATTGTTATTATGATGAAGTATAGCTTTTAATCCATATGTAGTATTCTCATATTAGGTCGATTCGATTATAATGTTTACCAACATGTACTTGTAAGGCGACTTAATATCATATATACATGATTAGTGAACATGAGTCTTGATTAAACTCCATAAGTCTTAATTTACTGTGCTCACGCCAATGACGACCCGAGGACAATTTAGAATAGTATTCCATTTGAAGTCAGATTTACTATCAAAGTCACACACTTGACCATAGAAAGTGGAATCATTCATGGAGTAAATGACCAAATTATAAATGTAGATGATAATGAAATATCTATTATTGGAAATATGATAATTACAATTGTATTCTTACAGGGCACATCACTAACGAGGATGAGACTAGAGCATGCTTGCTACTAGGTTCATTACTAGGCAGGTTGGAACACTTTGGTGGTGTCTTTGGGAAATTCATCAGAGAAAAGTCACGGTGGGCATGGTAAAAATAATCTATTCAATGAATAAATTGAAGGAATGACTTTTTGGGCAATGATCGCATTGGACTTTCGGAGAAACCTCTCTAAATTTATGACACTATTACGAAGGACTATTGTCTAATCCACAGCAATAATGCCATGAAACTTGTTGTTATATTTCTTTGATATCTTGGAAGTTATAAAAATGGTTTCCTTAAGACAAGACCATTTCTTTTTGGTTTTGATCAGCATTCGCAGGTATACCGAGGATCGAGACAAGTAATAAAAGTGGATTTAAGTCGGATATCGATCCACAGGATCTCAAAATTCTGATCTTCTGCGACTACTCGAAGCTCTATACTATTTGGACTATGATTTCACGGTGATATATTCCAGCCTTGAAATTAATGAAAGAATAAGATATGTAAACTAGAACAAAAATGAAATAAATACTTAAACTAAAATAAAAAAGATTAAAAATAGACTTGATCAGTTAGTTTTAAAGGGAGCATTGAAATATTTGTTGTGAAGTATCAATTCACTGCGAGACTACTCTGTGGTTTGCTATGAACTGATTTAGAATCAGGTCAAGGAAGAAGGGGTAATGCCATGTGGATCTCTCATGTGACATATTTCTCATCTAATCTTCCTGTTTCTTTCGAATCTGGAGGATTAGATAACTTCTTTCATCAGGTTGCGCCTTGGGTATTTTTAACAATCCTTGTCTACAGAACAACAGATTTATCATTCTCAGAGAGGAAATACTGAGACACATTTAACATTGGTTTCTCTTAGTTTCTTATCCTCAATTACGACAGTTCATTCTTTCCTTGATTAGATCCTTGCTATGGGATTGAACTTAACACATTGAATCTCAGGCGAACTCTGCTCATTTTAATTGACTAAGTCATTCAGCTCATTCTCGGTTTAGTGAGAAGAAGATTTATCGATTAAATTTAAAAAGCCCATTAGATCCCGATATTAAGGGTTTCGCATACCATGGATGTGTTGAATACTCTCGGGGGTGCCTTCTCGTGTCACTCAGGAGGGCCTCCTGAAGCGGAGCATGAAACAAGTCTATTAAGGGTATGGGACACTAATATTTAGATCAGATACAGCAGATAAACAAAACTGTGAGCGATTCAAGTGCGGGGTTGGTAGACTACGATAAATTTATGCGAAAAGATAAATTCTAACATGAGTAAATTCAGCGGAAAATTGGGTTTCCTAAATTGCTTTATTACAACGATGGCTCCTTGATCAAAGAACTCTTGATTAGCTGGATTCGAATTCCAAAATTTGTTTAGACTTCAAGCGAACGGTGTAATTTGGAAGAAAATAACATTACGCATTTCAACTTGACTGACAACTAACATCGGATCAGAAATTCAAAGAAATAACAATCTATACAAATCTAATCTAAAATTATGACAAGCGAAAAAGAAAATTAAACTACCACGGGCCTTGACTACCAGGACTTCTCTTTACGATGTTGAGCACTTTTCTTCGATGGCAATTGCGTATTTATAGGGTTTGGAAGTTGGGCCCTAACCGATACACTATTTGTGGATTTCCAAAATAAATGGCCCATTTGTTTTGTTCGTATCGCGACTCTATTGTTTGTCACGACCTTGACTTGATATTGTGAGCCTCTCTTACGTGTGACTGTACATTAATTTATGAGCTATTACGATGTCGCGCGACTTCTCTTTCCGCGTCGCGACTGTTATTCTGCTTATGAGGCATTACGATGTCGCGACTTCTCTTTCGCATTCAGACTTCAACGACCTTATGGCGTTCACGATGTGTGACTTCTACTTCCCACGTCGCGACTTGACACTACGTTCGTCACGTAGCGGAAACTTTATACGAGTGACTGCCTTTGCACCTTGGATCGATGTCGTGGCAATTTTGAATGATGCTCGTGACCTTCATTCCTTGTAATTGATGTTGCGACAGCTGAATGACGTCGTGACTTCTCCTTTCTGTAGGCTGCAGGGTCGCTACTTGATCCTCGTGTGACTTCAATGTTATGCTTATAGACTCTTTTGATGTCATTGGAAGTTTTCTATTGCCAGTGACTTGTCTTGACATCTCTTGGGTATGATGTCGCGGCTTGGCTAAATGATGTCGCGACCTCAGACTTTCGGTGATATCGCGACCAGGGCGTCGTGACCTTCTTTCGATATGGCGATGTCGCGACCCTTTGAAGGACGTCGACATCTTCTTATTAGTGTTTGATGTCTGTACGTTACAGCGTCGCGACTGCATGTTCGGCCTCTTTGAAAATCTTTTGTTGCGACTTGTCCAGGTGTCCACGACCTCCATGTCTCTTGCTAAACTCGAATTAGATAGACACGAGTGGTGTCATAGACATCTATGCTTCTTCATTAGTTCTTTGGTGCGATGCACGATTTGGGTTTAGTCACCTTGGTGTTTATTCTTCATTATTGTCAAGGTCGCGACATCAAGTCCTTTCTTTAAATTGGTTGCAACCAGCCGCCAGGGGGCTGTTCTTGTGGCTTATAATTGAGCTCTTGTGACCTCATGGTGGTATCCATGACTTCATTTATCTCAGTTTGGTGTATGACATCATAATGATATTAAAGACCATGAATAGTTCATTGCTTCTTTTAATCTTGACGAGTCATATTTTGTCTCAATTCCTTCTTGGTCAAACTTCAGCATTCACTCTTCGGTTTCTTCTTGACCAAATTTGTTGAGATTGTTGACTTGGAATTGTTGGAAGCGCTACATCTGACAAGTTAGGTTGAGCAGTCTTGGTGATTTCTTATGATTTGCTAAGGGTGATTTTCTACGTATTTTCATAAATTGGAATTTAGATTATTGTCAGTTTTAAGGATATAATTCATCATTATTCTCATTATAAGCTCGAGAAAAATGTTAAAAATCTCATGGGTTTTGCTTATCAAATTCCCCAAACTTATTTTGCTTGTCCCCAGCCAAAAAAAAAATAGAAATTGTTTGTCCTCGAACAAATAAGCTTGAAAATTTTTTAAGGACATTTTAGTTTGTTCACATTCTTTTCATTCCTTTCGATTTGGAATTAGAGATATCACTATTATTTCAAATTTCGAGTTTGATGCAAAGAACAAAGGCATGGTATACTTTTATTACAAAATTTCTTGATAAACTAATGTATTTAAGCAGTCCTATTAACAAGTCTTGTTACGTGTGTGTGTGCGGGTCATCAATCCTTTTCAAGCTTTATATTGAACTTAGTTGATCTGCAGGAGTTTTCTTAAATTGTTTATCAAAGTCCCATATGCTTGTTTTCATATTGATCTCCACTAATGTAGAGTAGAAATTCAACCTTCACAAATCAATGAGGTCTTTCGGGCTTGTAATGTTGGGCTTAGGTAGTGGGTAGATAATGGAAAAATTTAGGTTGTAAATTACCCGGTTTCACGTCTTGTCTCTCTACATTGTTGCCTCAAACTTTCTTCTTTTCTTCTTTGTTCCTTCATTCTCCTTAATCTGCTTTGATTCCTCTTTTGTTCTTTTTGTGGAATCTGTTTTCCATATGTATGATTCGATGAGATTCCTTTGTTCTTTAACTCCTTTGCCTTTATTTCTCTGAGATTTGGAGATAGTGCAATGTTTTGTCTTCTTAGGCTTTCTATTACTCTTGAGAACTTTGGGCTAGCAACTCCCATACCGATTGGCATTAGGGTGCTAGGTGTTAAAACACCCTACGAGCTTAATTGTTCGAAGAAATAGTCAAGACAAAACTTATTCCTTATTTCACTAGCTGCCCTTCTTTACTTCTTCAACCCCCTTCTTGTCAAAATGCGAGATATTATTCCCCGAACTTGTTCTTCCTTTATACTAAACTTTTATGAATTAGAAACTAGATAATTTGGGTTCTTTCTTTGAGTTTTAGTGAGGAAGGGAATTTGGGTTTCAATTGCTGTTTTGTTGAAGAAATAAAAACATTTAGCTGAATCGGGAACTATAGAGATATGTAAGCATATTTTGAGGGTAGGCTTAAAAGGCTCAAGAATTTGCCAAGGATGGCCTCTATCATTTCTGATGAAGTTGTTTCACACAAGTTTCGCCTCGATCAATAATCAAACAAGTTCTAGAATTTGTGGATCTAAATCCTGAATTCCCAGGAGAAGATATTCCTAATTCACATCCAAAAGTTTCATAAGTTTTGTTGACGATGTGTATTATTTCTTCAAGACTTGTACTTATTCACTGTATACTTACATTATTTTAAACAAGTATTTTGTTCTATCAGCAATAACCAATTTTCCAATTTTTGCAACTAAGCGAATCCTAAACGAGCGATAAATACTCCTAATTCGGTTTATTTATTTATGCCACTGATTTTGCAATTATTTGTGTTCAAGTTTATCCTCACGAGTCAAACTACTTCAACTAGTTCGATTATGACATTTCAGCATTTTCATTCTTGAACTAAATCCCGATGTCATTTTCCCGACAAGTCAAGCAAAAGTAAACACAAGCCAGCACTTGACAAGCAAACATTTCATTTTTCACAAATTTTCTTGTTTATTAATGATGTAATGCAACGAGTTGAGGCAACAATAAGAAGAGGAGAAAGAAGGATAAATCAATGGGAAATTCTATTTTTTCTTTTGAGGAAGGAGCAAAAGATGTTTGGGGATCGAGATCAAGGTAGCAAGTGGGATTAGATTAGGAAATTTCATTCAGAGTTCTCTTCTTAACTCTTGACAACATTCTCCCTTCGATGCTCTTGAGGATCAATTCATTTGTGTGAGATCAATCTTTTTATTCAGATCATCGCATGCCGTGCACGGTGTATTCGTTGTGCGTTCCATTTAGTCATGACTTCTAAAAATTTGGAAAGATTGTTGTTAATCAAATCCAAATTTTCAGCGGACTTTTCTTCTATATGCATCCACTTAATATCAAACTCCTTGATCTTTGTGTAATCTTCTTTTCAAAATCCTTGAACATTGGAAGTGTAGGAACTTGAATCCCTTGATCTGCTCCTTAGTCTTTGCTTCTTGATCTGCATCCCTGTCCTTTATGAGTTTGAAAAGTTGAGAATCGCGATCATACTGATTGTTGTAGAATGATTCATGACTTAGCTTTAACTTCTTCAGTAGATCTTAGTCTCTCTTTCTTCCATTTCCTTTTAAATTTCTCCTCTTGCTTCTTTGCTCCGGGATCTTTTTAATTGCTCATCCTTCTGCTCATCTCTTCTTCCCATTGTTGATCTCTTCTTTTAAATCTCGACTTCATGTACTTCTTCTCTTGTTCATCTCTTCTTCCTATATTGATCCCTTCTCTTCAATTCTTTTCATAAACCTCTTCTCGAACTTTTCTTGGGAGTTCCATTTCTCTTCTCTTTCTTCCATAATCTTGAATTAGGCCAGGCATTTCCGTGACTTTGATTATTGCCACAGGCTCCTTAGAGCTTTCACGAGGTTCTGAAACTCGCATTTCCTTATTGGGGAGAGCTAGCAGTGGAGTTAGAGAAATCTATGGGGCTTGTCTTCTTGCTCTCTATCCTGCGGGAAACATAAAGTATTCCACTTCTTGATGTCTTCCTAGATTTTCTTCTCCACCTTTCTGCCCTTGAAAGGTGTCTTCTTCTGAATTGCATTTTCATTTTCATCCCTTGAATTTGTTTCTCACATGACCCCCTTTTGTTGATTCTTTGGTCCCTTGCTTGCCTCTAGTCAAGGTGAGTGGTAAAACCTTGGACCTCTTCTTCTTCTTCAGTTCTTTCTGACCTAATACATAACCTTGTGATGGTTCTTTGGGTGAGGATCAAACCCCGTTTATTACCTTCATGATACCTCATTATAGAATTTTCAATAACTGTTCCAACATCAATCTTGTATCCCTTCAGTATGGCATAGATAAGGATTGCTTCTTGTTCTCTTACTGTATAGACGTGCTTGGTAGGGACTAGAATAGAGGATAAGAAATAGAACCACACCTTTGCCTCCTCTGTCAAATCTCCCTTGCTCAGGGTCTTTTGCTCTCCTTTTCCTTTCTTCCACTGCCCTTTACCATCTGTTAATTTTCTCGCAAGCTTCTCACGGTTAGGGTTGTTCATCAGCTTTTTGAATTTTGATCCATTTTACGTCCTTCCATCCCATACATCTCATTAATAGTCTTCGCTCATAAGGCACGGACTCCTCGACATAAGAGTTCTCTTTCCTGACAGTTGGGTAAAATTCTCGGACGACTGTTGCATAACCAGACTTTTGATGTTTGTAGAATTCTCTCTACCCTCTTTGCTCTATCAATTCCTTGAACGGTGAGATGGTTAGGCAAAACCTCTTTTCTCCTATGAATCCCTTTCCCGGCATAGTGCTTTTAGAATGAGGAGAAAGAAGCCTCTTCTGAGCGAACTTCGTCTTCTCTTCTTCTATTTGCTTTTCCTTTTCCCCTTCTTCTACATTTGCTTTGTGGCGGGTTGAACTTCTAGTTGTAACACCCCGAAACATACCCTAGTAGTTTTCGGACTTGTTTAGGGTATATTATAAGCTAAATATGAATTTTCGAGAAATAAAACGAGATACCTGGAATTTGTACAAGACTTAAGGATGTATTGTCATTTGTAAAAGGAGCTTAAGTCATAATTTGAAAGACTATGGGGCCAAGAAGAAATAATAGGAATTGTTGTGTAATTCCTAGAGATTAGAGGCAAGTAATGAGGAAAATGGAAATACAAATGGCGAGTAAGGAGGCTAAAAAGCAAATAAAAGAGAAATTAACCCAAAAATGGGTTTTTGGAGGGCCAAACAAGGCCTTAGCAAACATGGGTTTTAAAAGACCAAAATTGGTCTCATTTTGGGAAAGGAAGAAAAACGTGAAGAGGAAGAAGAAGAAGAGAAGAAGAGGAAGAGGAATCGAGCAAACAGTATGGATTCTATGATTTTGGTATGGAAACTAACCTTGAACATGGAATTGTATGGATTCTATGACTTTTGTATGGAATTCTAAGGTTTGTATGGTTAATGACTTGTCTCGAATCTAGTGTTTTGTTAGAATTCATTCTAACCTTGGATTTCTTAATTTAGGGTTGAAGGTAAAACCACATGGAGACAAAGATAAGTATGGAATCTCCCTTTTGGGTTGGATTGTGGATTTAATTTGAAAGCAATTGAGTTAGGGTTTAGAGTGAGCCTTCTTCAATCTTCATGCTGGTTTGTGTATGGGTTATGACCCGTATTAGAATGGTTTTGGAGAACTTCATGGAAAAGTTTTGAAGATACACATGTAATGAAAGGAATTGAATGAAAAATTCTGAGATGCATAGGAATGGTTTTGATGTGTGTTTGAAGTACTTAGAGTTGAATTGGATGGAAGCGTGGAAAAAATGGGAGAAAACACACATTAAGGCATTTTGGGTCATGTGTCTTAGGGTACACCTTGGTGTGTGCCGTCTGTGCGCCCCGACGATGTCTGGAAATTTGCGTTAGAGAGTTAACGGTACACCACAATTACGATTCTGTTTAATGGAGTTTTCGTATTTTAGCCCGTAACTTTATCGTGCTTATCCGATTTGTGTGATTCAAGTGGATAATTAAAGAACGAACATCCCGAATAGGCATCGTCGAGTCGACTTTAAGTGGCCTAGAAATCCACTCAGTGGTATGCGAAGCGAATTCACAGCTATCGATTTTGAATCACTTAAGTGGTTAGTTGTTTGAGGACGTATCTTGAAGTCCGTGCTCCGTTTGGGTGATTCAATTGGAGGAGAACCCTTAGCACCTTAGATTTAAAGGGTCTGAGAACTAGTGTCAAATATGGAGACAAGACATTGGAAAATGAATATTACCAAACTGTCCTCGGTAAATCGGTAAGCAGGCTAGTTGGCATGAAAATACCATAGCGAGATTTAGATGATCAGTGGAATGATTCAATTTCTAAGTGAAATAAATTCATAGAGGGACGAGAATACTTGAATGATGTGTGGATAGGAATCATCTTAGTACAAGTATCCAGAAATGCCATATGGAATAGGCATGAAACATGAAAATGAGCTGGTAGACATGAACATGAATATGGAAGGTAGTATGTCATGACCACAGAATGTGATTAAGAAAGGTTATGAGTCTGAAAGACATATGATCATATGACTACAGATAGAAAAATGAATGAGTGGACGTCGTGTTGGTGCTTGGCACTCTGGTGGTGCTCTGCATCTGCACAGTTATGCGTTTGATTGGTGCTCGGCACTCCTGCGGTGCTCGACACTCTATTGCTGGTAGGCACGTCTGTATGGTGCTCACAGCCCCGATGCGTATTGTACCTTCGGGTACTTATTGTGCTGCGTCTACTCATTTCTTATGATTGAGTGCAGGCAGTTAGACGGACATATGATAAAACATTGAATAATGAATAAGAGTAAAGATCTGAATGCTTATCTACTGTATCGATTAGGATTACGTGGGTACCTCACGGGTTCTCTGTCTCGCTTAGGATCTGTAGTACCTCGGGTACTCACATGTGATTGAAGTTACCTTAGTACCTATAAGTACTCTCGTATTTCATCAAGTTCTGTAATACCTAGGGGTACTCTGTATCGATTAAACTTCATTAATTTTCTGAGTACTCATTGTATTGGATTAAGTTGCATGCGTATCGATTAGGATTACGTGGTACCTACGGGTACTCCTGTATCTGATAAGTTCTGTGGTACCCATGGGTACTCCCGCATCAGTAAAATAAGTATAAGTTTTGTAGTACCCGCAGTACTCTCGTATCGATAACATAAGTATAAGTTACGTAGTACACGGGTACTCGTATGATAAAATAAATATATGTATCTATTATGATCTTGTGCTGTTATGGACTAATGTCCATGCTCGATATGTATCTGCATACGTCGAATCGACCTTGTATATGATTAGTTCAGAGCTTATTGTACCCACGGTACCTTGCGAGGATAAGATCCATAAGATAAGTATATGCTCCGTAAGACCAGTATAAGTTCCGTAAGACAAGTATAAGTTCTGTAATACATGTATGAGATCTGAAATACATGTATAAGTTCTGTAATACAAGTATAAGTTCTGTAAGACCAAGATTTACTTCGTAGAACAAGTATAAGATCTGATACCCGAGTATAAGTTTTATGAGTACTTACGGGTACTTAGGTATAAGGGTAAGTTCGACAATACCGGTATATGTTAAAGTAATATCTCAGTAGTACCTACGGTCTTACTCCCAGAACAAGTATAAACTCAGTAGAATAGTATAAGTTCTGAATAAGTATAGGATTACGTAACTCTACGGGAGTCTGAATAAACATAAGTGCGATAAGTATAAGTTACGAATAAGGATAAAGTTACATAACTCCTAAGTCTGAATAAACATAAGTGCATTAAGTATAAGTTACGAATAAGGATAAGGATTCTCATGCTCCTAAAGTCTGAAGATAAACATAAAATTACATTAAGCATAAGTTACGCATAAGAATAAGATGCAGTAACTCTACGGGAGATCCGAATAAGCGTAAACTGTTATAAGAAAATTACTAGTATAAGTTCATAATATAAATGCATGAAATTTTATATTATTTGTTTTTATTTATACGTTAAATGTGTATATGCATAGACATATGTTTCCATTCAGTAAAAAAGCAGCACGGGTTTTAATGTCAGGTGTAGGTGCAGGAGAAGACATCGAAGACTTAGCGCTCTGGTGGGCTGACACGCTGGGTTCACTTTACATGTGGGTTCAGGTGCTGGAGTTGTAAATGTAAAGTATAGTTTTGTATTTGTAAATGGGACTCGGTAAATGTGTAAAGATTTTGATGGACACCACTCCGGTGGTAGTTCTTTTGATTATGTTATGAGATGTGGGCCCATACTGCAATTTACCTACTCGGTTTAAAAAAAAAAATCGGGTAAAGAGTCCAGGTCCACGAGTCTCGCACCCCGGAACTCGGTTCGGATCATGTCGAATTCGGACAAGGTCAGTGTGACATAGTGTCGATGGCTTTGTCTCCACTGGAGTTCCAGATGAACTTCCCCTTCAGTTTGAGTATACTCCTCCATGATTTCGCTCAGGTTTGGGATGAGGGTTGAAGGTTTGGCCATTAGAGAAATTGGAAGGTTTTTAGGAAGAAATTCGGGTTTAGGGTTTGCAAGAATTGAGAACTAGAGAATATGCGAAGATGAAAGGTTGCTGTTGCTTGAGGAAGAGATGGTAGTGGAGGAGTTTCTCGATAGTTACAATTGATTATTGTGTTGTTGGCTCTTTATTACTTGTTTGTATGCTTGTCGACTTACAATTTCATCACTGCGATTGTGTGCTGTCATTAAATTTAGGGCAAAATTAAAAGCTGTTCAGCTGGCATACTTGTCTCTGATGTCGCGACTTATTCTTGTTTGTCGCGACATAAGTAAACTGTGGAAGGACAAGTTATCATCAGGCTGCGACATCAGGTATTTGATAATTGAGTTGTCACGACATGAACTTCTCTTTTGAAGGAATGGTTCTTGTCGCGATGATGAGTGCCCAAAACACTCATATTATACTCGCGTCGGTCTTTCATTTTTACATTTATTTTATAGTAATTTCATAGTTTTTTGTGGCCAGGCTCTTGATTTGGTGTTTTATTTGGTTCACAGTCTGTCGAACCGAAGCGACTCTTGAAGTATTTTTTTGAGCAATGGGGACGAGGCAAGAAAGTGATTTAATCACGTCGCGGCGTCCGTCGCGACGCTAACAATACTGACGTGTCACAATTGATAATGCAAAGTCAACAGTGGAAAGCGTTGCAATACCAGTCGTGACGTCGTACGAGATACGCCATCATCATTAAAGCGAGAATAGGGCTCGGGGAAATCAAGGGGCGGGACGCGTCTGGAACGGTACAGATTCGGAGAAGCGAGTGACCACAGGACTTCGAGGAAGTGCGGACTGTCTTGTTTCTTATTTTTAGATGTGAATCATGTTTTAATACTAACATTTATCTTTTCATTCGTTATGTTAGATTTATTTCTAGGGTTATATTGAACCACATCATATGTTGATGGATTAAAATTTGATCTTTATATTATTCGATTGTTTATCGATTTGTTACATACGCTACATTTACGTAGTTTGAATTACATGATAATGTCGGCGACATTAACTATATTACGGAGATCGTCATTAGAGATGAGGGTATTCAGGGATCTGGGAAGAGTAGCCTTCGGTTGATTCGGTAAATAGAGATATTCCGAACCTGACGGTGGCATTTGGGGTTAGAGCATTTAAGCATTTCGGAATACTGAGTCGGGATAGAGATATACCCGATTCTATTCACGAGATAGGCGGATATACCTCGAGAGAGGATATCTCGTAAGCAAGATCACCTCGCCATTGACATATTGTAAATATATTGAATAATAATACCTTTAGAAAATTAATCCATTGAACGTGATAGGGGAGATATAACCTAGTTCTCAATTCGATAATCCGCGAGAATCAATAGTTTAGTTAAGTTTTACATACTTACTTTCTTTCTTAAAATCATATATTAGGATATTATCTAGCGAACCTTTGTGATCGATACCTTTCCTGGCAATTTGATATTTGTCTTATCAGTACACTATATTACTTGGGGCGACAGTGCACTTGCGCACATAGGCGTACATTTACACATCGTTTTATTTTTGTCAAGTTTTTGGCGCCGTTCTTGAGTGAAAGTTTAGATTGATATAGAGAATTACGCAAATAGATATTACTCAAATTTTCTTTACTTTTTGTTTTGTTCTATCTTCTGATCTTTGGTAATTTGGTTTTTGTTAGTTCGTGTGTTATTGCGGTATAGGTTTGGTAAGTACATGCGACATCGAGATCAAACTAACCAGCACTGTTCGATCTGAGCTAGAAGACTTACGCGCAGTTGCGAGAGCGGAGAACAGGAACAAATTAGAAATCAGAAAGTCATAGAAGAAACGAAGAACAAGATCTTGGCATTGAGCAATTTGGCGAGACCCGCGAGAGGCGAAATGGGAATCATGGAGAATCAAGCACCCAGGCTAGTTTATACGACCGGATGATCCTTTCATGCTCTTAGATGAGTTCGTTTTACCACCAGCGGTTGTTGAGACGGCTATCGGGCGGCCACCCGTTTCAAGCGAGCAATTTTGAATTGAAGTCGAGTCCACGATCACGGATGCTTGAATATCTTGTTCATGGACTACCCGTGAGAACCCGAATATGCATTTGACTAACTTCCTCGAGAAGTTTAAGTACTATCAAGTACAACGAGGTTCTTGAAGAAGCTCTAAGGTTACGGTTGTTCACCTTTCACTTTCGAGGATAGAGACGGAACATTGGTAACCCGGTCAACCACCGGATTCCATTACCTCGTGGAATGACTTAGTGCGAAAAATTCTGATCAAGTTCTTCCGCCCGGTACGACATGCGAGGTAATACGTTTGGACAATTGGGAAGAGCCTGTGAGAAGCATGGGATGATTTCACGTTGTTGCGGAAGTGCCCACACCACTTGGCCGACGGATGGATGCAAGTCACGCTTCGATAGTGCGAGAAATGCGGCTAGAACAATTATTGATGCTTGTTTGGAGAACCTTGATGAAAACCCACGGATAACATGAAATCTTAGAAGATCTTTGCGACTAACACAAATCAATGGCTTTGAAAGACTACTGTAAACACGGTGGGTAGCACGAGATAATGAGGTCCTCAGCAATCACGGTGAATCATGTGGCCACGGTGACCTAACGATTAAATAGACGACAGGAACCGCGACATGTCAGTTGACCCATGGGAGTTATGGTCTGTGGTGGAGGCCTTGCAACTGGCCAGCGGAATGTCGGTGGGAAATCCTATAGTAGAAGCGAAGCCAGTCACGTGTCGGGTTTAATTGGGGATCAATCACGGCAAAGGGTAGGTATGGGAAAGCAGTTCGCCAGCAGAATCGAATCGGGGCGAGGATGGGCGTAATAATCGAACCGAATAGTCAGGCAATCAAGGATATAGTTGGCGGAATAATCGAACAATACATTATCGAGCAGAACTAGTGAACCACCCTACGAGAAAAAGTTGGATTTAGAGTGGCTCTTACGAGATGTTAACTCACGCTCTTGCCTTTATGAATGAGACTAAAGCTAACATGCGGCGGCAAGCAACCCCGATTGAGCAATCAGCGGCCACGGTTGAGAAGTTTGGAGAGCCGCAAATGGGCCAAATGGCAAGTTCTTGACGAGAAGAATAGCGGGTTCGCTAGAGCAATTCGAATTGACCGAAGAGATGGGAATGAGCATGTTAAACGATCACGGCGAAGTGGAAAGAATTGGAAATCTGATTACAACGGTCGTGTCATAGAGCAGTTAGAGGCGAGAAGGTCATTCGACGGAGCAAAAGATGATGCGGATAAAGAAACGGCCTCGGGAGAAAGCGGTCACAAGTAAAGGGCACCTGCTGATCTGAGCCGGTATGCCGGTTCCCTACCTGACGTCTCGAGAAGCATAAATTTGGATAAAACAGCGTTCCACGAAATTCATGGATGTGTTCAAAGGCTGCATATCAATATCCCGTTTCTTGATGCCACTGAAGCGGATGCGGTTATGTAAAATTCATGAAAGACATCTTGTCCTTAAGAAGATTAGCTTATTTCGAAGCAGTGAACTTAGCGAGGAATGCGGTGCCATCCTTAGGAGGAAGAGCTGTATGGCTAAAGGACAGGCCGGTTTCACTATCCCTTGCACCATTGGAAATCTTATCTTTGAGAGAGCCACATGTGATTTAGGTGCAGACATTAATCTTGTACTTATCCATTTTCAGCGTTTGGGATTAGGAGAAGCCGGTCGGGCCTACGATCACTCTTGACTTCTTGAGACGGATCTTTGAGCATCAGGGGAGGGATAATGGGGATGTCTTGGTTAAGGTCGACAAGTTTATCTTTCAGTGATTTCATGGTTTGGACATGGAAGATAAAGAAATACCGATAATCTTGGGAGACCATTTCTTGCAGGCGCGAGGCGATGATTGATGTACGGAGGCGGCGAGAGTGAGAAGAGGCAAAGTTCAATGTGTTTGAGCGGAAGTGAACTGGCGAAAGTGATCTTGGCACCTTAGTAGAAATGGTTGGGGGGGGCATGGTGTCTAGCAAAGTGGTCTCAACGATCCTTTGGGCCCAGCCTAGTGGAGAATGAGTCGAGAGCACAGGCGAAGAGCGGAAAAGATCATATCAAATGGATGGACTCTTTCGTACCTGATGAGCCAGATACTTGAATCTGCGGGTGGAAGGAGTTAAGCATGATCCCATAGATTGACAACCACGAGATGGAACAAAAACCTCTACTAACCGTTTGAGTATGCATACAGCAGGGTAGAATCTACAACACCCGTGATCATTTGACATCTTTTGGCGCTAGGAAGAGAAGTTGTGAGGTCCTTCGAGATCACAAACATGCACTTTCGGATGATCTGGCGATCTCGAAAGGATTCGATCATATGTGCATGCATCGTATTTTACTAGAAGGGACATAGACCTTCGATTAGAGCCTTGAGAGGAGGTTAAACCCAGACAATGAAAGTCGTCAAGTAAAAGTGCTAAAATGGCTAGACAACTGAGGTGATTTAACCCATTGAGGACGGTCGTGGGTAAGCTGGAGTTCGGGTAGTCTTGAAGAGGGAGGAACAGCGTCGATGGGACTGAAAGCTTGACATCTTGCTGCTTAGTCTAGACGGGTTCTTAGGGTTGGAGGATTTAGCGTGATTAACTCGGGTGAACAAGGCCACTTTCGAAAGATCCACTTTCCTTTGCGGTTTACCTAGATCCGGATGCTTTCGATCGACTAGCGAGGTTATGAATATTATTTCTTTTGGATGGATATTCAGTTCTGACAATTGCCATAGCTCTGAAGTCGAAGGCAACATTCACGTGTCCTTATGAGTGCAATTTGCATTAAATGGATGCCCTTTGGGTAATGCAATGCACGGGTACTTTTCAACGATGTATGATGGCCATATTCTCGAGACATGGTGGAGAAGACAGGTGAGATCTTTATGGGCTGATTTTTCGATGTGGAAATTCATTTGATAAGCTGTTGAGAACTTGGAAATTTGTCTTGTGAGTGTGAAGAGACTGACTTAGTACTCGGTGGGAAAAGTGCCATTTCATGAATTCTGAGGGTATTGTCCTTGGACATCGGATCTCGCGAGAGAGCGAGAGGGATAGAGGTAGATGAGGCGGGTGAAGCAATCGAGAAATTACCTCCACCCTCGTCGATAAAGGATTCGAAGTTTTCTAGGCCACGGATTCTATGGCGGTTCATCGGGATTTTCACGGATTCTGAAACCGTATCTAACCTACTAGTCAGGGATCCCATTTGAATTTGATTCACAATGTTTGCATGCATTCTCGATTGTTGAAGGATAAGTTGGTTTCAGCTCTGTTGTTGTGGCACCGAGATTGGTCTTTTTAGTTTGAACTCATGTGTGGCCATGTGTGACTTGCGTTGGGGCGGTTAAGGCGAAAGCGAAAATCTTTCGGGTAATCTATTATGCTAGTAGAACCTTGAATGATGCTGGTGAATTATACCACTTCTGAGAAGAATGTGGCCATTGTGTTTGCTTTTGTGAGTTCGGGCCCGTATTTGATTGGCAGCAAGGTCGTGAATGCACAGCAGTCGATACGCCATTAAGTACTTGATAACGAAAGATGCAAAACCGTTAATTCGGGTGGGTCCTCTTGTTCGCAAAGAATTCGATGTAGAGGTAAAAACGAAAAACGCTGAAAACTGAGTGGCGGACCATCTTTCACTCTTTGGAAAGTAGGAGATGATGTCCCGGTGAATGGCGATTTCAGACGAAACTTTTAGCTATTGAGGAAAGAAGGCGGAGTTCCATGGTTGCGAATTATATAGATGACTTTGGTAGCTAAAGTAGTCCCTCAGGAATTTAACTACTCCGGCGAGAAAAGGGTTTTTATGCCTTAAACTTCTTGTGGGAAGGCCAATTCTTCTGAACCTTCTGATCGGGGTCATAGGAGATGTGTGCCCCAGAAGATGAAATACGAGCATTCCTAAACCATTGTCCGCAGCTCTATAGTGTGGTGGACACTTTGGTGGCCGAACGGCGGCTGGAGTGCTTCGATTGGGTTTTTCTGCCTTCCTTGTTTAAAGATGCTCATCGATTCGTTTCCACCCGACAGTATCCTTGGTCAGGGAACATCCTCTAGAAAGAACTGACCACCCTTACATCCCATTTTGGAGGTAGGGTGTTTGATTTATGGGGATGAGATTTCATGGGACCATTTTCACGCATCATCACGACAACTTGTACATCTTGTTGTGGTAGACTATGTCTGAAATTAGATTAGGAAGAAAGCGATTCCTACACGCACCCGATGATGCCAGGTTGTGGCTCGATTCACCTTGTGACGATATATTCTCACGTTTTGAGACTCCTCGGAATATGATCGTAGATAATGGTGCCATTTGCGATAAGGTAATTGATAAGGTTTCGCAGTAAATTACGTCATGATACATCTCTTGCATACCACCGTAGTCGACGGACAAGCAGAGGTATCAAATCGAGAAATCAAATACATTCTTGAGAAGACAGTTAACAGCTCCAGGAAGGATTGGTCTAAAAAGATGGACGATGCACTCACGGGCATCTGGGTCTGACATTTAAAACTCCTTGGGTATGTCAGTTGAATCGTTTATGGTAAAGCGTGTCATCTTCCAGTGGAATTGGAGCATCGAGCCTATTGGGCCACTCGACAGTTAAACATGGATAATACATTGGTAGCGGCAGCCTCGACTCGATTGGCTGGATGAATTGACGAAGCTTATGGCATGCATTTATAAGGAAAAGACTAAAACGTACGACAAACACATCACCGAGAAAGGAGTTCACGTGGACCCGACCAAGTTCTTAATTCGATTCCGCCTAAAGCTTTTCCGAGAGGTGGGTACGCGATGTCCGGGCCTTTCCACGATGACAGGTCTTTTCGCACGGTGGGGCGAAGTTACACATCTGAGAAGGCACATTTACGGTCTCTGCGATTGGGCGGAGTATTATGGAGCGAGTTTCCACTGAGACATGAAAACATTCCTTTGTGATGATGAGCTTAAAAGTCATCTATTTTTAGTCATTTTTACGCGAATTTTTCATATCAAAAGAGACAATTACTTTGCGAAATATGAAGAAACTCACCCATCCCGGTGATAGTAAAATGGAAGAAAGAAGAAAATCACGTTAGAAAAATCTGACAGTGGAAGAGTGCGGTCGAGATGGCGGAGGCGAAGCGGAAACAATTGGCTGATTCATTGATGCGAGTTTGGGGTTTACGGTCAGGTCGAAGTCGCGACACGAGAAATTGAAGGAATTTGATGCGGTCGCGGCAGTAAGTACCGGATAAGCGGTTGAAGGGTAACGGGGAGCTAAAGAGAGCGACATCGACGGTATTAAAGTCGCGACAAGAGTTGATGTCATGACTAGGATAAGAGGTCGCGACAACAGAAACACCTTTAAGCTATGAGAGGTTTGGACTGATGAAGCTGCCGGAACTCAAGCTGATGTCGCGACGTGAGATCGAAGTCGCGACACAAGACCTGCTCAGTTGAAGGTTGAAGCTCCTTAAGGTGAGGTCGCGACAAGATATCGATGTCGTGACATCAGGAACGACCAGATCAATGATGCGAGCCGCGCCGCAAGAGATGTTGCGACAAGATATTGATATACCGTGACAGCATAAACAACCGGAGTTGAAGCACACGGTTCTTTAAGATGATGTCAGCGACGAGAGATTGATGTCGCGACATCCGGCGTTTCTAAAATAAAGCTGCAAATGACTTGGTCGATGTAGCGGCGTGGGATCGAATTGCGACGCCGAACTATTTCGATGAAGGTTGCGAGCCATAAAGAGATATCATGACGAAGATATTCTTTATCAGCGACAACATAGCGATCGATTGAAGGCTGCGAGATGACTTAGCGAAATTAGCGACGAAGATATCGGCGTCAGCGACATCGAAAACAATTGAAACACGCCAAGGCGTGAAGATGTCGCGACAAGATATTGATGTCGCGACATCAAAATGTTAAATCAAGCTTACGCCGTTAAGTTGATGTCGCGGCGTGAGATTGATGTCGCGACATCGGTATTGTCGCGCGAGCGAGCGAAGTCGCGAGCAGGCGATGGTGGGCGAAACCATTTTGAAACCCACGAAGCGGGCTACATTGGGATTGGGCCCGGTAGAACCCCATCATCTGGCGACTATCAACTCATTAAAAGCGACTTGGCGACCCGCAGGGCGAAGTGCGGATGGTAGCTCATTTCTTTATTTTATTTTATTTTTTATTTTTATTATTTCCGTCGTTTAGAAGCGATTATGTTCGTATTTTTATTTTCGTTGTATTTTACGAATGCGGATGTTATCGTTTGAAATTTGAAAGTGAATGCGAGAATTCAATTTCTTTCCAAATTACTACGGAATGTTGGAAGTTGGGCTAATTCTGGAACCGATTGTTTCGAGTTTCAAATTGCCGATTATTCTTATGATCGGAGAATCTTGTATCGTGTAATTGATGGTGGGAATCAGCTTCCATTAAGTGAGCGTTATAGTCATAATTTATCTTTCACGTAGTCGTTTCAGCTTGTTAATTTCGGTTAATGAATTTATACAGTTTTGGGTTTATTGTCTTGGGATCTGAATATCGGTTTCTTATACACAGATTAGATTTGCGTCATTGCTCACGATTTCAAGGAGGTCCTGCGAGGTGACCACAGGGGAGACATTCACGAGTAATGTACATTTTGCGAAGGTATACTAACTTTGCTGTTGAGGATCTTTTGAGCTTTTGTAAGTTCACTTAGATAAATCCTCTCTTCTCACTTGAAATCAAGAAACGAGTTGAATGAGTTATCTATTTAAACAAGCAAAGAGTTCACCTCAATTCGGATAGTAGGGGCCAATCCCGTGTTAAGCATGATCTAATCAAGGAAGGTTGATCTATTCAATTTGAGGAGGAAGCGTCGAAGTTGTATATCCTTGCTTGGCCAAATACAGAACTAAGTTTACAGTCCATAAAATGGGTATAGTATTGCAAAAGAAAAATACCCAGATTGAGAGTCCTTTTAAAAGTAGTTATCCTAATTCCACGTATTCGAGAGAATCGAGGTCATAGAATGGATGTGAAATCATGGAGTGTGGAGATCCATTATATTTATAGCATATGGGCAGTTTTGAAACTTGAGATAATCAAGAAATTTTATCAAAATTAACTACAGGAATCGATAGTTCACTATAACTGTTTCTATTGATGTGTCTTCTGAGGATAACTATTCAGTATTCATTTCTTTTATTAGAAATTAACTATTCTTTATTCTTTATTTTCCAGTATGTTGGATGGTTCAGTTATTTTCCTTTTGTTCGTTTAATTTTCCAGCACCTTAATGCTGGATCCTACTATCATTTTTGTGGTCCAAATAGTATGGAGGTGAGTGGTCGGGGTGGTTGAGTTTCTGAGATCTACGTGGGATCGATATACGGATAAATCCATTTATTACTTGTCGACACATTGCACTTGGAATATCGGACCCGAAACGAGCTTTGAAAATGATTTACTCTAAGAGATTGGTGGTTTTTATATAGTATAATATCAACAAGTTTTAGGCGCCGTTGCCAGTTAGACAATAGTCAGCACAGTAATAGTGACTTAAATTTGTATTTGTGTTTTGGATTCGGTTAACAAGTTTTAGTAGATTCTTAGGGGATAGACAATAGTCCTTTGGTAATAGTGACTTAAATTTGTATTTGTGTTTTGGTTCGGTCATCAAGTTTTATAGCGCCGTTGCCGGGGATCGAAAGAATTTTGTAATCAATATTCAGATGAAAGAAAGAAATACTAATTTGGACATTTTTAAAAGAAAAAGAACAAAAATAGCGTTTCAAGCAGTGACTCTTGCGCTGACCTTCTTGACCCATATTGAATATATTTTATGATTTATTAATCCTATTAATGGGAGTATGTTTTACTTTCGGAAAAACTTTGATGCATAGGAAACGAGAACAACGTCTGATTCGGTGACACGGAAATAGAAGGGCGCTCGGAAGCTTGAGAAGGAGCTAAGGAAGGCGAAAAACTCGACCATGGCGGATGAAGCGGGGATCGAGGTTGAGATCGTATAGAAAGAAGCTAGAGCTCCGATCCAACGATACAATGGAGGATTCTGGAGACCAATTATCACGGAAGAATACTCAACGATCGGACGGCGCAACGAGTAGATGCTAATAATTTTGAATTAAAGCCAGCGCGATTACAATGGTCGGCGGCATCAGGTTCTTTGGTCATCCCCCTTTGAAGATCGAAGCGAGCACACAGGGAAGATTCCTCGGGATGGCAATCTTGTTAAGCTGAATGGGGTGGACAGAAGATCATAAAAGCTGCACCTATTCCATTCTCTCTAAGAATCACAGCGGCTACATAGTGTGAATCTTTACCATATGGTTCTGATGATACTTGGGAGGAGTTAGTTGCAGAAGGCCTACTTAGGTAGATTCTTTCCCTGACCCAACCACGAGAAAGGAGGGAGATCATGGTGTTCCGGCGGGGGGAAGATGAAAGCTGTGTAAGCAGGAAAGATTCAAACGGTTCTTGAAGATGTCAATGCATGGGATAGATCGGGCTTCGGATGGACATTGTATATCATGCCATGAATGATATATCAAAAGGGATCATTGATGCTTCATCGTGGAGCATTCAAGCGAAAAGTCTTTGAAGCGAAAGAAGTGATTGAAGATACGGCTAAATGTAACATGAAAACTCATACGAGCTTTCAGAGGAAGCAGCCAGAGGAAGGGGATCATGGAAATTTGAAAGCGAGATATGTAACTGACCATGGAGGCCAAGTTGGATGCCATTATGCCTGGAGTTAGACAGCGAAGAAGACACACACCGCTCATGATAGGAAGCGGTGAAGGGAGTTAATGAAGGGAGTCTTGAAGAAATGGCGAAGGACTTTATGATGTTGAAGAGGTTAATTATTTGGGTGAGCGAAAACACCATTTCAAACCCGATCAACCTTCCGGCACATTATCTTGACACTTTCGAACCATGAGAACTTCGTATGGTGGAGGGGCTTCTCAAGGCCAAGGCGGGGGACGGAACCCTCGTCGAATTGTCAGCGGCCACAGGTTCGAGCCCAACGGATGAGCACGAAGCGAATACTCGGGGTCGGAGGAGGGCCCATCTTTTGAGAGCAGATCTTTGCGAGTTTATGGGGGATAATAAAGCTGTTGAACCTCCATGAACAAAGTTTGGAGAATTGGGAAGCATTCTTTACCAATTCTCTGAAATTTTGAACACCTCTGAATGCATCCACTGAAGAACACAGGAGACACAAGTAGAATGGTGGCCTAACCTGCAAAGCAAAGGAAGATGCCTTCCCAAGTGACACAAGGGAAGAACCCCGAAATTGCATGGTGTGCGGTGAGGAGTGGGAAGGAGTTAGAAGAGAGGAAGAAAAGATTGACAGTGACGAAGAGTAGCAAGACGAAGGGGAAGAGACCTTTGGAGAATGATAAGAAGGAGTAGAAAGAAGAACATCAAGGAACAAAGCCTACAGTCCCATTTCCACAAAGGCTGCGAGAAATCAAAAGATGGAGGAAGCGATTTGCAAGGTTCTTGAAAACTTTCCGGGCTGGGAGATCGGTATGCACATTCTTGAAGTGAGTGAGCTGGATATACTTTATGCAAAATTTACGAAGGACATGCGAGAGCAGAAAAGAAAAATAGTAGAAGAAGAGATAGTGAATCTCACTTGCCACTTGCGGTCACGTGTCGAAGGAACTACCGGTAAAGATGGAAAAGGACCCGGGGAAGTTTCACATTCCTTGTATTGTTGGAGGAATGGAATTCATGACTCTCTGTGACCTGGGGCTAGTATCAATCGATGCCTCTTTACGTGCTAAGAAATTAAGTTTGGGAGCTTATTCCCACAACTGTTACTCTTCAAATGGCAGACAGATCGATGGTGAAACCTGAAGGGGTCATTGAAGATGTGTTGGTCACTGTTGGGAAGTTTGTATTCCCAGTAGACTTCATAATTATGGACATGGAAGAAGATTCACAAGTACCCCTACTATTAGGAAGACCATTCCCACAACTCTTGGAGCAACCTTGATTGACATGCAAAAGGAGTTCTCATCTTAAGGGTTGGAGAAGAAGGCATTTGTGTTTAACTTGATTAAAAGTATGCAAAATAGACGGGAAAAGGAAGGAACATAATGTAGGCGATTTTTGTCTATTTCCAATTACGATATTATGATGATTGTAACACTCCGAGTTTTATCAATGAAAAAGAGATGAATTCGATTATCTTTGAAGATGTTTATTACGAATTTCCATCTGGCTGATTCTCATGCTATAGAAGCTGTGTTGAGCTTGAAGCAAAACGAGAAAGATAATGGGGAAGATAGTGAAAGAAATTCATCGAGACCCGATCTGAAGGTCTAGTTTTGAAGAGTTACCATGTCATTTTAAAGTATGCCTACTTAGAATTACGAAAGAAAAAACCCGGTGATCATTTCGGCCCAGTTAAGTGAGGAATGAGGAGGGACAAAGATTGCTGGAAATATTAAGGAAGCATAAGGAATCGCTAGCTTGGTCCATTGAAGAGTGAGATATCAGTCCATCAATTTGCATGCATAAGATTACGCTGAAGAGACTTCAAAACCATGGCCAGAACACCGAGGAGGCGAATCGATTGATGAAAGGAAGTAGTCGAGAAGGAGGTGCTCAAATTGTTAAATCTTTGGTTTTTATCTATGCTATCTCGAATGATCCTTAAGTAGAGCCCGAGTTCATGTGGTTCAAAGAAAGGGGGTTTCTTGTATTCGAATGAAAAAAATGGAATTGATTCCAACAAGAGCATTGGCGAGATGGAGGGTATGTAGTGATTACGAGGAGTTGAATGCAATGACGAGAAAGATCATTTTCCTTTGCCTTTCATTGATCGGATGTTGGATAGGTTAAATTTAGACACCCTCACTTTTGTTTTGGATGGAGTACTCGGGATATAATCGGATACTGTGCTTGGAGGGATCAGAGAAGACCACGTTCACATGCCCTTATGGTACCTTTGCATTCAGAAGGATGCCGTTTGGGTTATGTAATGCTCGGCTACATTCGAGTGCATGATGTCTCTATATTCTCGAGATTTGGTTGAAGAAGTGATGGAAATTTCATGGATGATTTTCTTGTGTATGGATCCGGCTTTGATCAATGTTTAAACAATGCGGAAGCAGTACTTCAAGATGCCCAAGACAAACGGCTAGAATTGGGAAAAATGCCATTTATGGTAAACGAGTATTGTTCTTGGGCATAAAATTTCTGCTATTGGATTAGAAGTTGACCAGTCCAAAGTATCCATCATCAAGACTCTTGCACCACCTACCACAGTAAAAGGAGTAAGAAGTTTCTTGGGGCATGCTGGATTTTACAGGAGATTCATCAAAGACTTTTCAAAAATAGCCAGACCACTATGCGATTCTTTGGAAAGGATAAGGTTCAATTTTGATGACTCCTGCAAGGATCTTTCGATGAAATCAAGATCAGATTGATACGAGGCACCTATAATGGCTGCACCCGAGGAATGGAATCGAGGATTTGAAATAATGTCGTGCCGGTGATTTTTGCTATGGGAGTGTTGGGGCAAAGAAAGAGAAAGTATTCAGGGGCCATATACTATGCTAAGTAAGACCTTGATGAAACCTGAGAACTCTCAACAAGCGAAAAGGAAGTGCTAGCCATAGTATTTGCTGTGAAAATTTAGACAATACATTTTAGGATCCCATGTGGTAATTCCGCAACGATCATGCGACAATCAAGTACGATGTCGAAAAAGGGAAGCTAAGCGAGATTGATAAAGGTGGGTCTTTGTTTGTTCGCGAGTTTGATTTGGAAATAAAGGATAAAAGGGATGTAATGATATGATATGCGACCATTTTATCAGAGTAGAAAGAAGCGTGAAGAAGAAATGTGCGATTAGAGAACTTCCCGAGATAGGCAATTATTCAAGGTTTCCTTCAACTTCCATGGTATCTTGATATTGTGAATTATACGGCTTGTGGAGTAATGCCTTGAACTCATTTACCCTTGAAGAGGAAGCTTCGGAGGCGACGGCGGATATTATATTTGGGATGACCTATTATTCAAGAGGAGGTGCGACATGATAATGGAAGATGTGTGCGGAAGGTGAGCAAGGCAACATTTTTAAATGAATGCCATGCATCACCGTATGGGGACATTTTTACGGAAAACTGACTCACAAGATACTCCAATCGGGGTTTTATTGGCCCAGTATCTTCGGTGTGCGGAGTGGGTGAAATTGTGTGATCGATGCCAAAGTTGGAAATATCGTGACGGGAATGAAATGCCCCTAAGGTATTATGGTGATACAAATTTTTGATGTTTGGGAATAGATTTTATGGGACCTTTCCCGCCCATCATTTGAAACCTATACATCTTGCTAGCGATGAATTACGTCTCAAATGGGTGGAAGCGGTGTCTTAATCCAGGAATGATACTATCTGATTGTGAGTTTTGCTTTGCAGAAAGAATATTTTGACGGGTTTGGAACCCCGGAACCATCTCGTTAGTGATGGGGAACCCATTTTACCAAACAAAATATTTGCAAAACTCATGGCAGTATGGGATCAAGCATGTAATGAGTTTAGCCTATCATCCCGAGACCAATGGACAAGAAATTTCCAACGGAGAGATCAAAGAATACTTGAAAATTTGTGAGCTCAGCGGGAAGGATTGGTCTTCCCAGACTTGATGATGCACTTTGGGCTTACGAATTTGCCTCCTGAGAAAACCCCGGGTGGAATGTCCCCATATAGAGTCGTTTTCGGCAAACCATGTCATCTACCTCTTGAATTAGAGGCCACAAAGGCAATGTGGGCCATCAAAAGTTAAACTTCGATTCAAAGAGGCTGCAAAGGGAAGAAAGATTGCTCCAAGCTATGCGAATTGGAAAGAAACTGAGAAATGAAGCCTATATTAATGCTAGAATATACAAAGACAAGACAAAGAAATGGCATGATCGGAAAATCCCGAGGAAAGTTCGAAACGAGGGAGCAGTCTTTGCTTTTAATTCTAGGCTGAAGTTGTTTCAGGGGAAATTAAAATCCAATTAGGTGGGCCATACACGATCAGTATCAAATACTACATTTGGAGCGGTAACGCGAAGGCGATAATGGGAAGAATTCAAGGTCGATGGACAAAAGGTTAAAGCATTATCTCAACGGGGAAGAGGAAAGTGAAGAACTCCAAACAACGAGGAAAAAGAAGAAGAACCACAACTGACAAATCGACTAGGGACTCAAAAGTGAGCGGCTAATGGGAGGCAACCCATGAGGATTTAAGTCTGATTTAAATTTTGAAATATTTCTTTTCTTTTTTAGTTCTTTGAGAAATTAGGTCGGATTTGTTTTCTAGAAGGATAGATTTAATTTTAGAAATAGATTGTAGTTTAATTAGAATTTTCTTGAACAATATTGCGTGATCTTACGAGACGGGTTAAAGACATGAATAGCAAGGCAACTACGGGAGTAATTCCGGCAACTTGCGGAGAATTCGCGACATGAGAAAAGGGAGTAACTCTCTCCTAACCCTGATTAATGAATATATTTGAATTAATTATTCAATCTTTGCTTAAAATATACGAAAAAGATGTCTAGCGGGTTAGGAGCAATAAGAGAATTCAAAGTTTTTGGAAATCATTGAATTGCAGGAGCTTAGGTCACGACGGAAGGGTTATGTCGCGAATAAGCCCCAATGTCTACAAAACATTGATGTCGTGACCAATTTGGAAAGAACAATTAGTAGTGCGAGAAGAGATTCATGTCGCGACCTGCTGTGATGTCGCGACAGTGTCGTTTCAAATTGGAGAAAGATTGTCGCCACATCAAATAGTGCTTGGAAAACCACAGTTATCATGACATCCCGGTATGTCGTGACATAAAGTGTGACATGTACTGACCACTCATGGCCCTAAATTTAATGACCTCAAATAAAGGCGGAATTGAAGTCGCGACAATTCATAGTGAAGCATTAATTAGCCTAAACATTGATTGAATTGCAACGATTGGAAACTATTTCATTCACTCAGAGCCCACATAACCATTCACCTTCGTCTTCCTCCACGAATCTCAACCTCCGAAAACCTAGCATTCCAAACTGCAGCTTTCCTCTTGTCTCAGGTAAAATTTGAAATTCCCTGCAGTCCTAACCTAGAGCGAGATTATGAGAACCACGAACAATCGGAAGAAGAAGAAACTACTTGAGGAGAGCAGGTTAGATGAGATTCGGTCGGAAGCGCGAGGAGAGATCTTATCAAAAACAGGAAGCTCAGACAACTTCTCAGACGAGAGGCGAAGGGGAAAAGGGAAAGAGGAGAAGAGAAGAAGTAGAAGATTTCGTATCCAGGTGAAACATTCCCCGTGGAAGAAATACTATGCTAACAAAGGTTTTGTTACGGAGAGGAGATTCAAAAACCACTGAACTCTTTCAAAGGAGATGATAGAAGCGAGAGGATGGGAGGAGTCTGCGCACAAAATCGGGGTATCATTGCTTGTTGAGGAGGTTTTATTCAATATGGTAGGAAGGAAGGATGGGCTGTTTTTGTTAGAGGAGTGGGTCTCATCACCCAGAGGCCATCAATGAGGCCTATGGGATGACAATACACAAGCGTGGCTCCAAATTCAGAAAATTTTGGAAAAACCGAATTTTAGAAGATTGCAGAGAAGCTCAGCGATGGAAGGCGATTAGACCAAGGAGAAGGAAAGCCAAGAACTGCGACGAAGGGGAAGCCTCGAGGAAAGCGAAGGTGTGGTTTTACTTCCTTCTTGTCTGTTTTGGTTCAACAAAACATTTATGCAGTGAGAGAACAAGAAGGTATGCTGCTTTGTATGCCATACTCGAGGGTACAAGATCAAAATAGGAGTTATCATAGAGAACTCTATCATGAGTATCATGAAGGGAACAAAAAAGTCTGCTTCCTCACCCGGCAACAATATGATCCTATGCTTGAAATTTGAGGTGAAGAGATTTAAATTCGGAAGAAGAAGTCCCAGAGCTTCACCGCTCCTTGACAGAGGAGTCTAGCAAGGGGCGAGAAATCGGGAGGAAAGAAAGTCTTGGTAGAGAACGAGAGAGTGAAGCCCAAGGTGGGAGGACGGAAAAAGGGACCCGGAGGGTGCGATCGGAAGCGAGGCACCCGGTGACATCACGACCCACGGTGTACATGTTTACGGATAATGAAGAGGCGAGGGATGAAGACTGACCAAATAGACTTCTCCATCCCTTTGGCGGAGTTCTCCTCTGTATAAAATGAAATTTCGACACGGAGAAAGCTCAAGAGGAGCACAAGAGAACAACTCAATTACGGAAGGAAGCTCTCAATGCCATGCGAGAAGAGAATAGAAGAAAGAGAAGGAGTGGAACTTCATGAGGAATTCGAGGAAGGAATGTATGAAAAAGAATTGAAAGAAGAGACCTGACAATGGGAAGAAGAGTTAAACGAAGAAAGGGAGCATGAGGTGGAGATCAAGAAGAGAACAACGGTGGAAAGAAGGCTGAGCAGAAGAGGAGCGGATGGGAAAAATGTTGGAAGCGACGAGAGAGAGTTAGAAGAAATGAAGGAAGAGATCCACGATCTATTCTTTGAAACTCATTTGAGTCATGAAGCTTTCTATAACAAGCAGTTTGATCGTGACTCTCAACTCCTAGCATTGTTAAGAAAAGAGATAAAAGAGCATGACACGAATTTGGGAGCGGATAAAGGGTTTAATTCTTATCTAGTCTACAGAGAATTTGGAAAACAAAGCGAGCGATAGAGACAAAAAGCAATGGGAAGCTGAATCCCTACGAGGCGGGAAAAGGAATGATTTGGAAAATTTAAGATTTGATTAACAACAATCTTGCCAAATTCTTAGAAGTGATGGCGAAATGGAAAATACAATGAATGGCTTGGGAAAGGCGAGGATGAGTTGAGCAAGAAGGTTGATCCTCTAATGAGATTTTCATTGAAAGAACAAATGGAGAAGGAAACCAAGAAGAAAGCCAAAGAAGAGAAATGAAAATTCACGAATTTCGGCCCATTTAGGTACATTAGACTAGATCCCCAACATTTTGCTCATTATTTCAAAAGAAAAAAATAGACCTTCTCCTGCCCACTCTCGATTACCATCCTTCTCCTGTCTTGTGTATCCAACAGTTGCAAATTAATCAGAAATAAAATGAAAAAATTTAAATTGAATTGTTGTGTACTATTTTGCATTTGATTGTTCAATGTTATGATGCTTTGTGGTTGCATGATTAGGAAATCAAAGTAGGAAATAGTTCAAGAATAAAAAGCTAGCGAGGAGAGGACATTATCTTAATTGAATGACCGGTTAAGAGTGAAATAGTGAAATGAGGAAAAATTGCAGAATAAGGACAAAATGAATATAGTTTAATTGAAACACAAGGTGTAAAAATTACTTATATTTAACTGATAAGTCTAGATTAGAGGAAGGTAATACAACAGATGGAACAAATATATTTTTGAGTTTGTGGTATGAATAGTAAGTTAAGGAACCTGTTGAATATCAATTAACTTAACTACTCATCGATAAAAATGAGTCAAGAAACTCCTTATAGTTAGTGCAATTTGTTAAATCAGTTCTAGAATTTATTGCCGATTATTGATTGAGGCGAAATCCTAGGTGATACGACAAGAAATGATGCGAGGCCATTCTTGGATAGTTTAGGCCATTCTAGCCATCCTTATTAATATCTTGATGCATATACCTTAGTTAGTAATTGAGCTAAACGGTGATTTTCAAAATAAGCCAATGGAAACCTGACCCATCAGGAAATTCAATCCTTGAGTAAAGAACCAATGATTGCAGAATTCAAGAAGGAAGAAGAAAATGAAGTTTGGGGGAGTATATATTTTTGAGGAACTCAAAGAATGAAAGAAAAGCGAGAGCGAATTCAGAAAGAGAGCTGGGGGATAATTTTTTATCTTGTGGCTAACTCTCTTGAACAATTAAGTTCTTAGGGTGTTTCAACACCCGGTACCTAATATACCGCATCTGACCATGGGAGTTACTAACCCAAAGTTAGCTAAGAGTGTTAGAAAGCCTAAAAAGTTAAAAACATTTTCATCCACTAGTAGTAGCAAACTAAAGAAATTCCACCCAGTGAAATTACAAGTGTGAAATAGGGACGCATGCAGTTAGATTGAAGAAATCAAGAGATATCCCAAACATGAAGTTTAGGGAGTTTATTAGAGAACTACCACAATAAAGAAAGGAGCGAGAAAGGAGAAAAAAAAAAAAAAAAAAAAAAGGGTTCGAGGTAATCTTAGCCTAAAATTCCTTCCATCCTACCCATGCATGCCTAACAATATAAGCCCAAAGACACAGATTGATCTTGAAGAATTTGTAATCATCTACATTAGTGGAGATCAATGAAAAACAAACCCTATGGAATTTGGAAGAAAAGGGAAACAATCAAAATTTGTGAAGAACTTTAGGGAGTTAAATGACTCGACAATAAAATGAGAAAGGAAAATAATTCATTATTCAAGGGGATCCAATGAGTTTATTGTTTGTAAAACAATTTCAACATGTTAGTTTATAAGCATAAGAGTAGAGACCAACCTTGGTGGACTTGAAGCTAGATGTACGAGGAAAATTTTGCATACCTTGCATTGCAATTAAATTGAATGACAACTGCAGAACAAATCACGAGAAAAATGTCATAAAAATTATCTTGTTTGAGGAATGAGCAATTCTTCTTTCTTTGCTTTCGAGGGCGAAGCAAAATTTTAGTTTAGGGGAGTTTAATGAGCTTAAAAGTCATCTATTTTAATTCCATTTTACGCAATTTTCATATCAAAAGAGACAATTACTTTGCGAAATATGGAAAACTCACCCATACATTATTACTTGAGTAAAATGGAAGAAAGAAGAAAATGCATTAGAAAAATCTGTGATAAGTGGAGGAAAAGTGCGGTCGAGATAGCGGAGCGGCAGGAAACAATTGGTGATTCATTGATGCAGTTTTGGGGTTTACCTGGAGTCAAATTACGAGGTCGCGACACCGAAGTGGAAGGAATTTGATCGATTCGCGACGGTAAGTACGGATAAGCGGTGAAGAAGGGTAACGGGGCTAAGAGCGACATCGACGGCGTCACGGTCGTGACTAGGATATTAAGAGATGTATTCATGAAACACCTTTAAGATATGAGAGGTTTGGGTGATGGTACGCGAAACTCAAGCGATGTCGCGGCGTGAGATCGAGTAGCGACCGCAAAGACACCTGCTTTCGAGTTGAAGGTTGAAGCTCCTTAGGTGAAATTAAGCGACAAGATATCGATGTCGTGACATCGGGAACGACAGTCAATGATGCGAGCCATAAAGAGATGTCGCGACAAAGATATTGATATCAGCGACAACATAACTAACCGATTGAAACACCGCGGTTCTTTAAGATGATGTCGCGACAAGAGATTGATGTCGCGACATCCGAAGACACAAGTTAAAAACTGCAAATGACTTAAGTTGATGTCGCGACGTGGGATCGAGGTCGCGACATCAGAACCTGCTCAGTGAAGGTTGCAGAGCCATAAAGAGATGTCGCGACAAGATATTGCTGTCGCGACAACATGAGCGATCAGTTGAAGACTGCAGAGATGACTTGAGTTGAAGTCGCGACAAGATATCGACGTCAGCGACATCGAACAATTGAAACACCTGCGAGGCGTGAGAAGATGTCGCGACAAGATATTGATGTCGACATCAGAATGACAAATCAAGCACGTAAAGTAAGTTGATGTCGCGGCGTGAGATTGAGTGTCGCGACATCGATGATATCCAGACAAGAAGCCCAGTCGCGACTTGAGCGATGGAGTGGGCGAACCATTTTGAAACCGCGGCGGCGGGCTACATTGGATTAGGGCGATTAAGGGAACCCTATCATCTGTAGCTATTCAACTCATTAAAAGCGACTTAGCGACCGCAGACGAGAGGTCTAGATATTTAGCTCATTTTCTTTATTTTCTTTTCTTTTTATTTTATTATTTCCGTCGTTTTAGAGCGAGATTATGTTCTGTATTTTTATTTTTCGTTGTATTTTGAATCTGGATGTTATCGTTTGGCTGGCGAATCACGAGAATTCAATTTCTTTTCAAATTACTACGGAATGTTTGAAGTTCGGACAAATTTAATTCGATTGTTTGATTTCAAATTCTGATTATTCTTATGATCGGAGGAATCTTGTATCGTGTAATTGATGGTGAGAATCCGGCTTCCATTAAGTGAGCGATTATAGTCATAATTTATCTTTCTGTAGTCGTTTCCAGCGGCTTGTTAATTTCGGTTAATGAATTTATACGGTTTTGGGTTTATTGTCTTGGGATCTGAATATCAGTTTCTTATACCGTTAAGATTTAACGTCATTGCTCACGATTTCCAAGGAGGTCCTGCGAGTGACCGCAGGGAAGACATTCTACGAGAGTAATGTACATTTCTTTGAAGGTATACTAACTGCTAGTAGGGATCTTTTGAGCTTTAGCAAAGTTCACTTAGATAAATCCTCTTCTCACTTGAAATCAAGAGCGAGTTGAATGAGTGCATCTATTTAAACAAGCAAAGAGTTCACCTCGGTCGGATAGTGAGGCCAATCCCGTGTTAAAGCATGCGATCTAATCCAAGGAAAGGTTGATCTATTCTAATTTCGAGGAGGAGCAATCTGGAAGTTGTATATCCTTGCTTGTAGATAGCAGGGCCTAAGGTTCTGATCCATAAAATGGGTATGAAGTATTACGAAAGAAAAATACCCGGATGAGGAAGTCCCTTTTTAAAGTAGTTATCTAATTCCTGTATTCGAGAGAGATGGTCATAGAATTAGATATTGATGTGGAATGTGGAGAGATCAAGCTGTACTATAGCGCCTTGGAATGATTTTGAAACTTGAGATATCGAAATTTTATCGAAATTAACTTCTGAGAATCGATAGTTCCGTATAAACATTTCTATTGATGTCTTACGAGGATAACTATTCGATATTCATTCTTTTATTAGAAATTAACTATTCTTTATTCTTTATTTTCGGTATGTTGGATGGATTCGGTTATTTTTTCCTTTTGTTAGTTTTAATTTTCAAGCACCTTAATGCTGGATCCTACTATCATTTTGTGGTCGAATAGTATGGAAATTGAGTGGTCGGGAGTAGTTGATTTAAATTCTTACTTGAGATCTCTGTGGGATCGATGCTCTGAACTTAAATCCATTTTATTACTTGTCGACCTGTGCACTTGCAGAATATCAGACCAAAACCAAACTTTGAAATGATTTACTCTAAGAGATTGGTGGTTTATATAGTATAATATCAACGAGTTTTGTTGCGTGGATTGGAAACGATAGTCCTTTGGTAATAGTGACTTAAATTTGTATTTGTGTTTTGGTTCGGTTAACAAGTTTTTTGGGCGCCGTTCTTACGAGTTAGACAATAGTCCTTTGGTAATAGTGACTTAAATTTGTATTTGTGTGTTTGGTTCGGTCGTCAAACGGCCCGGACCGCGATGTAGCGGATGATATCATATGGGTTCGGGTTCCGGCATTCGACTCCCGGGGTGTGAGGGCTAACGACACATTAAACATAAGCGCTTCTTGGGAGGCAACCCAGTGTTTCTTAAACTTTTCCTTTTCTTAGTTCAATTTCTATTGTTTATTTTCGACAATATAGGGTTTCTGGCTTTCTCGTAATCGGTGTTTCTACTTGTTTGTTTAATTTGAACCAGCGAATCGCGACTAGTGGGAAGATTAAGTTCGAGGTGCATTCTGAATCCATAAAGTCCGCAATCTGCAGTGGGGAGGTTTTCTGATCAGAGATCATCAATGTGCACAAAGCTATTCTTGATCCATAGCTTCTGTTCGTCGTGACGTGGACCTCCCACGTCCCGTGACGTCAGGTGTATCCTCTCTGTCACGTCGCGACGTGGGTTTCTCACGTCGCGACGTCAAATTGACCCCTCTCTGTCACGTCGCGACGTGGACCTCCCACGTCGCGACGTCAAATTGTATCCTCTCTGTCACGTCGCGACGTGGATTTCTCACGTCGCGACGTGGATTTTCATGACTCTCGCGTCGCGGCGTTAAGAATGCAGGCGTCGCGGCGTTGTTAATTTCACTCTACGTCGCGTCGCGGTAGTGCCCGCCGCGTCGATGTTGCCCTGTTTAAGGTCAAACGGTTCATTTTGCTTCCTTCACCTCGCACCTCCATTGCACGAAACCCTAGCCATCTTGCTTGCCTACTCTCACTAGCCTGCGGGCTCGTCACAGACCGGAGGGTTTTGTATATCGCCAGGCCCAGCGTATGCGTCAGGCTCTTCCTCACCCATTGGCTCCGGGTCCTTGTGGCATTTCCACCACATTGTGCTCGGGTCTAGCCTTAGGGCATTCTCAATTGGTCTAGGGGTCTCTTAGATTCTATTTTAGGGTTTTGTTGGAGTGATGCAGGGTTTGGAGTCATAGTTAGTTTTTAGCACACTTTGTAGTTTTGGTTGGATTTAGTTGCACTAGGTGTTTTGCTTTTGTCTAAGTCAGTGAGGTGCCCACTTTGGTGCCACTACCAAGTGTCGTTTAGGTCGATATGTGCGCGAGGCGAAGTGCACATGGCCAGTCGGCTGGCGGGGACCGACTCCGCTTACGATATCACGAGATTTGTGGTCAGTCTTATTGACTCAGTTTAGCATCATTTGCAAAACCGATCCTTCATGTCGAAAGGAAGGGGTTTCACCACCCTGATGACTTCTTCTGCAAGACAATTGCGGCTAAGGATAAGTGCCTTGTGCCGGCCACCTCATCCGGTGATGAGTGTGGTGCGGGATTACGCGATCTAAATCCCGTGTCTTGAAGAAAGTCAGGGTGCGGGCGTGTTGGTCACTTGGTCTTGGTCGATCCAATAGTTATTACGGTCTAAGTAATAAAGCCGGATCGGATTCGTCATTTCATGGCATACGACTACCCAGAAGTTATACGTATTGACCCGATGAGGTGGGGTGTTGGAAATCAATAGTGCGGGCCATGAGTCAATTTGAGGCCAAACATTTGGCCTTCATTCCCAGTGCAGCACCGCTTCATCCGTCGCGTCCGATTCGACGACGAGCGTGTGTGAAGTGGCCCTTGTGAGAGCGTGCTTTCAGCTATGCCCGTCTTACGGGTATACCCTTGATGTTAGGCGAGGTTATCGGATGCCATCCTCCATAACACGGATGCAAGATGAACACAGGACACCGCTACGATCTTGGCTTGTGCAAACAAGCGAGGATATATGAATGACACTAACACTTGGCTTCACCCAATCAAAACCATATACGTCGGCGGGACCTGCACGGTGTCCATGACTGAGGGCTGATTCGGGTCATGAGCCCTCGAGCGAGGGCGAGCTTTATGAGTGGCCGGGCTCGTTATGTGGATCTACTGGGCGTCCCGGGGAGACGTGGCGGTCGTCGGCCACCTCCACCGCCACCCCCAGGCGGCCAGGGGCGCGGCTACCTCCGTCCTTGCTAGACCTTGAGGACCCCGGTGCTCTCCCTCGTTTGAGCGCTTTGGCGCGTGCAGGATGAGACCCGGGAGCACCGCGTCCTTGTCACCACGGAGACTTGGAGGCCCTCCCGCGAGATATACGTGCAGTGCTAGCCCATACGCCACCATTTTGCGCGCCGAGAGCCTTACAGAGACCCGGATGCGGCTCGGCCTTCCACCCATCCACCTCCCACCACCTTGCCGTGATCACCGAGGGGGAGTACACCACCTCTTTTGTTTTATTTCTTGCCGTTAGGAGTGCTGGCTATTTGTTTGGGGGAGAGGGGTTGTGATAGATGTTTTGTTTGTTTAGTTACATTTTGTTTTTAGTGTTTTTATAGTGCTTTTTTTTGTTTTTATAGTGCTTTTATTTTATTCGACATAGTTGTGTTTCTATTTAGTTCATGTTTGGATTCGACTTTCACGAGTCATGTGTGGTCGTTTGTGTTTGTGTTAGGTAAATCTTATATGTAATAATTGCGTGTTTGTGTGCCATGTTAAAAATTGAGGATCACTTTTGGACTGAATTCACGATTAACATGAATGTTCAAATGCATACAATGTTTGATGCTCGGTAATTAGGTTGAATAGATGGAAAGGGTTAGTGAACCAATCCTGAGTAGTCAAGACTGATTCTCAGAACCACCATCCACTCGCACGCTGTGACCTTGAGTATGCATAGGCGCCGAGACCAACAACTGTAGTTCGACTAACCTTGGGAGACTCGAACCATTTAAGTGATGGGACACCCAATAAAAAGAGGATTGCCATCGAGCCCCAAACAAAAGAGAAAATACAAAAACAATAGAAAAAGTGAAAAAGAAAAGACAAATGACAAAAATAGGTATCTGCATAAGAATAAGCGAGATCATCCAATCGGAATCCCGGGCACAGTCTGAAGGGCCTGTCAAAGCCTAATGCCCTGAGCCAACTGGCCGGGAGTCATTGACTTCACTTTGCCCTACATGGGACGAAGATGGATCATTCCGCCTTGACCTAGAGACGCCGAGTTTGGTTGAGTGTTAGTCAGAGATTTGAAGGGAATTTAATGCACGGTGCTAACCAAGCGGTGAAGTCACCAATGGATCCCAGCTACGGGAACCTTTCGGCTACTTCTTGGCACTAGGTTTTCTTACATTTTATTTTAAGTACGTAGGAAGTTTCTAGGTATTTGGTCATTGAATAAATTGGGTGCGTTCTATCATTTTCTAGTTAACTTCTTCGAATAGGTGAGTTGAGCTCAAGTTTGGGGGTGTCGGAACCTAGACATGGAGGTCATTCATTATAAGCACATAGGGGCTTTGGGAAGGCTATTGAGTACCGTAGGATTTGATGCACTAGTCACTTCTACTATTTCAAGCGCGGAAGGTTTTGAAGAGTCGAACACTTGTATGTGCATCCTGTGAACTGACGAAACAACCGGCCCGGTGTAGTCAGGTCAATTGATCCTCTACTTTTCGTATGTACAGCACAGGTCTTAGTGTTAGTTTTTAGTAGGTCGGATATGTATGCAGTCTAGAGTTCATTCTTGCTTGGGAATGGCTTAAAGAAACCTAAGATTAAGGGTGTGATGAGTGCCCAGCTTTTTCGTATTATATTCGCGTCGGTCTTTCATTTTTACATTTATTTTATAGTAATTTCATAGTTTTTTGTGGCCAGGCTCCTGATTTGGTGTTTTGTTTGGTTACAGGTACAATCGAGCAAAAAGAGCAGCTCTTGGAAGCATTTTTTTTAGCGATGGGGACGAGGCAAGAAAGTGGGCACATCCGCGTCGCGGCGTCCCCGTCGCGGCCTTGGCGATCACGGCGTCGGTCGTGCGAAGTCAACAAATTAGACGTCGGCGTCGGCCACGAATCGCCATCATCATTAAAAGCGGGAATAGGGCTCGAGGAAATCAAAGGGAAATTTGGAGGCGTCTGACGGAGGCACGGAATTCGGAAGCGAGTGACCAGGACTTAGAGGGAAGTGCCAAAGTTTGTCTTGTTTCTTATTTTGGATATTAGAATCATGTTTTTAATACTAAACATTTTTATCTTTTCATTTAGTATGTTCTAGATTTATTTCTAGGGTTATATTGAACCCTGTCATATGTTGATGGATTAAAGTTTGATCTTTTATATTATTCAATTGTTTATCAATTTGTTACATCACGCTCTTTGTAGTTCAATTACATGATAATGTCGGCGACATTAGCATAATTACACTGGAGATCCGAGATTCGAGATGAGGGGTATTCGAGGGATGCAGGAAAAATGCCTTCGATTGATTCGGTAAATAGAGATATTCGAACACGGCCAATTGGCATTTGGGGTTAGAGCATTTAAGCATTTCGAATCTTAGTCGGGATAGAGATATACCGATTCTATTCACGAGATAAGGCGGATATACCTCGAGAGAGGATATCGTAGAGCAAGATCCTGCGCCATTGACATATTGTAAATAAATCGAATAATAATATCTTTAGAAAATTAATCCATTGAATGTGATAGGGAGATATAACCCTAGTTCTCGAAGATTCCGATGTAAATCACGAATCAATAGTTTAGTTAAGTTTTACATACTTACTTTCTTTCTTAAAATAATATATTCGAGATATTATCTAAAGCGGGAACACTTTGTAGTCGATACGCTTCACGTGGATCGATATTCGTACTCTAAGTACACTATATTACTTGGGCGACAGCGTGCACTTGCGGCACATGGCGTACATTTATACATCGCGTTTCGGCTGTCAGCGACCTCGAGGGTCGATCCTGACCTCCGTTTATGTCAGCGACCTTTATTTATGTTGCGACACCGTGTTGAGGTAAGCTACACGTATATGATGTTCTTCCTTGATGCGACTAAGTTGCGACCTCAACTACATGTGACCTCGATTTGCATCGACGCAAAATCTGGTGTTCGCGACTTAGTTTGCACTTGACCTAAATTTGATAATCAGACATCTTTTCATTCCTTATTAATTTGCACATTCTTAGCATCCATTTAATGTTCCTGACAATTCAAAAAAATGCATTCTATTGATTTTCCACGGCTTATCTATGTAGGAGAAAAATACTCCCCTTTTCGAGTTTTCTACGTCACGTGAAGTCTTGTATTAGTAATCTGGAGTTTGTTCTTCTGAGCCCTTTGATTCTTCATATGCATATTGTAACAATTCCAAAAAGTTAAATTAATCTAGTACTAACTAGTAATTTCTAACAATCATGACTAGAAGCCCAAAAAAATTTCAAAAATATTGTAAAAAAAAAATTGAAGTCTAAATAAAGAAACTAAAAAAAAAAAACAAAATCTATATGGGTTGCCTCCATGAGTACACTACATTTGTAGTCTTTAGGCTGGACTAGTTGTTTCAGTTCTCTCTCTTTCAATTCACCATTTGGGTTCTTCACATTCTTTTCCCTCTTTGAGATAGTGTTTGATCTTTGCCCATTAACTTTGGAATTCTTCTGACATGGTCACAGGTGTTCTTGCTCCAAATAATGCTGACAGCAACGCATATGGTCCACTCCATTTTAGATTTAAACTTCCACTGAAATAATCTTAATACGAATTAAGCAGCAAGACACGATCCTACTTTCTGAACTCTTTCTGAAATCTTTGATCATGTCATTTTCTTTGTCTTGTCATATATATTCTAGCATTGTCATGAAACCGTTTCTCAGTTCTTCAATTCATTCAGTTGGAGAGTCTCTCCTTCCTTTACCCAATTTTGAAATCGAAGTTCAAATTTGTTTGATGGCCCACATGGCTTTGTATTCCAGTTCGAGGTGATGGTTTCCAAAGACTGAGTCTGTATGGGGACATTCCAATGGGAGTTTAAAAGATTCTTTGTACTATAGTATCATCAAGCTTCAAAGACCAATCTTTCCTGCTAGAACTCACAGTCTTTTCCAGAATTTTCTTTATTTCTGTTGAAATTTGGCTTGCCCATTTGTTTGAGGATGATAAATAGAAGCTCATATGTGTTTGATACCATATCTGCTCATGGTTTGTCAGTACCTTATTTACAAAATGGCTTCCTCCATCACTAATTATAGTTAAGGTGTCCCCAGTCTGCTAAGAATATTTCTTTGTAAAAACCTGTTGTATTGTCATTCTTAGGACAAGCTGCCTTACACCCATTTTGATACATAATCCATAGCTAGGAGTATGTATATATTTCCAAAAATAGAAACGGGAAAAAGGCCCCATAAAATCAATTCCCCATACATAAACAATTGCACCACCAGGATACCTTGCAGGGGCATGTCATGCCTTTTGTTGATATTTCCCATTCTTTGGCATTGATCACACAACTGCCCGAACTATTGATCCTTAAAAATTGTAGGCCCGGTAAATCATTTGGGAATTTTGTGCAGGTTGTTTTATCTCTACAAAGTGTCCTCCATAAGGTGATACATGACATTCTTGGCAAATCTTTGCTTTGCTCACTTTACGGTACACATCTCCTTATAATCGGACCGGCTCCTCTTTTAAACAAATATGGATCATCCAGATGTAGTACACCTTCTCAGTCCTTAACCTTTTTTCTCTGTTGGTAGCTGAATTCTGGTGGCATAATTCCACAAGCTAAGAAATTCACAATATCAGCATACCAGGGTGATTGTAGTAGCCGGTTGAAATAATATCATCTGGAAAATTTATGCTATTCAGCTTCCTTTTTCTTTATGCGGTGGGTTCCTCTACTCTTGACAAGTGATCGGCTATCACATTGTCCTTGCCCTTCTTGTCTTTAATTTCTAAATCAAATTCCACTACAGCAATAATACCCACCTGATGTGCCAGCTGCTTACATTCTTTGCCATTAAATATTTAATTCTTTGCATGTCAATTAATGTATAACAACATGGCGGATTAAAATATATAGCCTGAATTTTCACATGCAAACACTATTGTCGTATCTCCTTTTCGATAGTAGGTAATTTTCTTGTGCTTCATTAAAGGTTTTGCTAGCATAGTAGATGGCCTTGAACACTTTTCATCTTTACACGTCCCAATCTGACTCCCATTAAAATCAACGGCATCTTTGATCTCAGTTCTTTGTTAATCTGGTTTTGCCATGATGGGGAGCTTCCACTAATGGTTGATTTCTTTAAATGCTTTCTGGCAGGATTCATCAAAATAAAATTTACTATCTTTCTCCAGCAATCTGCATAGTGGTTTGGCAATTTTTGAGAAATCTCTGATAAATCTTCTATAAAATCCAGCATGCCTTGACTGTAGTGGGTGGCATTAAGTCTCTTATAATTGAAACCTTTGCTTTGTCTACTTTAAGCCCTGCTGCAGAAACCATGTGCCCCAAGACAATCCCATACCTTAACCATAAAATGGCATTTCCCGATTGAGCTAAGATTTTGTCTTTGCACCTTTGAAATCTTGTCCCAGATTTATGCGGGCATTGTTCATGGATCCATACCTTGTAAAATCATCCATAGAAGATCTCCACCAACTTCTTCTGCTAGATCAGAAAATATGAACATCATGCATCTTTGGAAGGTACGGGAGCATTACCACGATTCAGTAGCATTCTTAGAAAGCAAAAAGTACCAAATAAGGCATGTAAAGTGGTTTCTTCTGATCTTCGAGTGCAATAGCTATTTGGTTATATCCGAATATCCATCAAGAAAACAAAAATGAGGGTGTCACGCGCTTTATCATTTGATCAATGAAAGGTAGGGAAAATGATCTTTACGGTTGCAGTGTCAGTTACGTAGATCGATACAAACCCTCCGTCACAATCACCGAGTTCTTGTAGGAATAAGTTCATTCTTTTCATTTCTGATTAAAGTGAATCCACCTTTCTTGGGAACCACATGTATTGGGCTTACCCAAGAACTGTCTGATATAGCATATATAAAACCTGCATTTAACCATTTCAGAACTTCTTTTAAATGACTTCTTTCATGGCCAGGTTCGACCTCCTTTGATGCTCCAACGAAGATTTTGCATTATCTTCCAGCAATATTTTGTACCGCCTACAAATAGAGGGCTGATACCTTCGGTCTTCAATTGACCAAGCAATCGCTTCCTTGTATTTTCTCAAAATTCTGACAACCCTGTTCTTGACACGATCCAATGCGGTGATATGATATGGTTTCTTTTACGGCTCTAAAAACTCATATTTCAAATTCTTGTTCAACTCCTTCAATATTAGCCATACGCACTAGTTTCACGCCCATGAGTTTGTTGTTTCTAGTTTAACTCACTTCATCTTATTTGTTTTCATTAATACTTGAAATTTGTTTCATTATTAAACAATTTGACGAACTTCACAATGAAACTCTCGAAATCTTGAAAATTCATCTCGATTTCATTGATAGAGTTTTGAATGATACAATCGAATTCACTTCTCATTGAGAAGGCTATTGCTTCTTATAGCCATCTGTCTTCTCACATTAGGATGTTTCTAGACTCCCCATTAATATTAAATGCCGCCGTTCCAAGCCACGAGTGTCATTTCACCTTTACGTACGTCGATCGGCGGCTCACATTTGCTAAGAAGGTCTTCCCGATAACAGAGGAACTTGGGGATCTTCACTCCATGCGCATGATAACAAAATCTCACAGGAAAATGAATTTCCCAACCTTGTAGTACATCTTCGAGAATGCCCTCTAGTTATTGCCATTGATCTATCAATACATCTGTAAAGTAATTCTTTGTTGGGGTTAGTTCCCCCGAACTAAGTCTGCTGGCTTGATAGGGGCATCAAATTTATCTTGCTCGGAGTCACACAAAGGCTTTCTTGAACTCACATTTCCTTATAGAGCGAGGGGAATAGTGAAAGCGCGAGTCTTTCATCTTTCTTTATGAATACATTTGAATAATGGCCTTTGCATGGAACGATCGGTCGCGCCGCCTCCTCATTTATCTTTCTTTTCTTGCTCGGCCTCTCGGCGAAATTTTTGCGTAAGGCGTTGTTGTCCTTTTCTCTTGCAAATGGGATATTTATTTCTATTTTCTTGAAATATCGAGAATTTAAGCGTTCTTCTCTTTTGCCAAGTCTACGTAGAATAACTGCGGGAGCATAAGGCTGGTACTCCTTCTTTTCAAGTAATTTCTTCCTTTCATCTACATTATCGGTGCTCTTTCTTGCTCTTTTCGGTCTCTTCTTTCTACACTTTCCAGTCTCTTCGTTTCTATCTGTCTTTTGTTGCTGCTCAAATCACTTCTCAATTGAATTGCCATACGATCTTTAGGAGTTCTTAGGTGTCAGCAGGGAATGTTCCCTTGTTTACGATTGGGCATATTGGGGCCAAGTGCCTACTTGTGTCTCTAGATTTTCGTTAAACAGCATTCTTGAAACATACATAGGCTAAGCATGGGTTTACACTATCTTGGTTTCTCATCCTCGAAATTGGAGCAGAGTTCATTCTTTCCTTGATTAGATCCTTCTTCAACACAAGATTGAACTTACATTTCAAATCGTAGAACTCTCTGCTCATTTCATTGTCAGTCATTCAACTTGTTCCGGTTTCAAGTGAAGAAGATTTATCGATTAAATTTACAAGCCCGATTAGATCCCGATATTGGGTTATACCCTTCGGATATTGTTCAATACTCGGGAATGCCTTCTGTGTCACTCGGAGGGCCTCACAAATCAGAGCATGGAAACAATCATATTACAGGTACTTAGGACCACTAATATTCATCAGAACTATACAACAATAAACAAAGCCGTGGCCAGTTCGATTACGAAGTTAATTAGACTCGATAAATTCTGCGAGAAAAGATAAATTCTAACAACGATAAATTCAGCGGGCGGGTTTCTAAATTGCTTTATTACATAACGATAGCTCCTTGATCAAAGAACTCACGTAGATCGAAGCTGGAGATTCGAATTCCAAAATTTGTTTGGACTTCAAAGCGAACCGAGAGCGATAATTTGAAGAAAATAACATTCTGCATTCAACTTCAACTTCAACAACTAACATCCAGATCCAGAAATTCAAAAGAAATAACAATCTACTCTAATCTAATCTAAAATTAACAGCAAAACAAAGAAAAAAAGAAAATTAAACTACACGAGCCTTTGGCTACCGGATATATTTACGAAGCGCGAAGGCGCTTTCTTCGATAGCATTTGCGTATTTATAGGAGTTTGAAGTTGGGCCCTAACGATGCACCTATTTTGTGGATTTCAAAATAACTGGCGCATTTGTTTGTTCATGTCGCGACTCCATTTGTGTGTCGCGACCTTGACTTGATGTCGCGACCTCTTTTCCGTCTTTGACTTCAGCGTTACGTTTATGAGCTATTGAATCATCGCGGCTTCTCTTTCCGTCGCTGACTTCAGCATTCTGCTTATGAGGCGTGCGATGTCGTGACTTCTCTTCATCGCGACCAGCGTTACTGCTTATGGTACATTACGATCTCGCGACTTCTCTTTCCTTTGTCAGCGACTTCAGCATTGCTTATGAAACATTCACGATGTCGCGACTTCTCTTCCCGCGTCGCGACCGTTTTACGTTGCGTGCGTAGCGAAGCTTTTATCTGCAGTGCATGACCTTTAACACCTTGGATCGATGTGTGACGGTAGATGATGTCGTGACCTTCATTCCTTGTAATTGATGTCGCGACAGCTGAATGACGTCGCGACTTCTCCACTACGCATTGTGAGCTCTTTTAGAGTGTTCACCGCCCAAATCCTCTGTCGCGACTTGATGTATGCCCATAAGGCTCTTTTGATGTCGTGGAAGTTTTCTATTAGTAAGTGACTTGTCGCCCGATCTCTTGGGTAGCGATATCGCGGCGGTAGCTAAATGATGTCGCGACCTCCATTCTTTGCAGCTGATGTCGCGACCACTGAAGGATGTCGTGACCTTCTTTCATTGTAACTGATGTCGCGACCACTGAAGGACGTCGTGACCTTCTTTCATTGTAACTGATGTCGCGACCACTGAAGGACGTCGCGACATCTTCTTATTCAGTGTTTGATGTCTCTATCTGTTCTAACTGTCGCGACCTCTATGTTCAGCCTCTTTGAAAATCTTTTGTTGCAACTTCTGTCGGTGTCACGACCTCATGTCTCACGCTAAGCTTTCCAGTGCAGCTCAGCGACCTCAGTGGTGTTCTGACGTCTTGTCTACTTCTTCATTGTTAGTTCTGGTCGTCGATTTGGAGTTCTGTTCTTGACCTTGGTGTTATTCTTCATTGCATCCAGGTTGCGACATCAAGTCCTTTCTTAAAATTAGTTCACGACTTCCCTTCACTTGAGAGAACATTCTTGTGGCTTTATGAGTCGACTCCTTGTCCGGAGCCTCATGGTGGTATCACTGACTTCATTTATCTCAGTTTTGGTGTGTGACATCATGATGATGTCGCGACACTGAACTCGCATTTATTTGCTTCTTTTAATCTTGACCAAGTCATATTTTGTCTCAAATTCCTTCTTCAAGTCACGACTTCACTTATTCACTCTTCAGTTTCTTCTTCAAAGCCAAATTTATTGAGTCGTGACTTGGAATTCTTTAGGCACTTCCTATTCGTGACTTAAGTTCAGGTTGCAAACTTCAATTCTGCGAGGCTGATTTCTTATGATTTTGCTAAATTTGATTTTACTCTTTGTATTTTCACGCAGAATTGGAATTTGGGTCATTTATCGATTTTTGCGAGACAATTCATCATTATTCTCGTATAAACTCGAGAAAAATATTAAAAATCTCGGTTTTTACTCATCGGATACCACGTGCCCTTGTCACACGAAAGTGAAATTCGAGCAAAGTAAGAGGACCACTTGAGCATAATAAGTCAAGAGGCAGATCTAAGTTTAGAGGGAAAATAAAGTGCTATCATTATAGCAACATAGGTCACATGAAAAAGAACTGCAAGATTCTAAAGCAAGGAGGAGATAGAGCGCGGGAAGAATTGACAAAGTACTCTTGCTGACCTATACCGATGCTGTGGTGAACTTACTTTGCAATCAAAGAAGATTTTTGCCATGTAGCCCAGGAACAAGATGTTGAGTGGGTAATGGACTGGACATCATACCATTGGCGTGTTCCTAAAAGGGAATATTTCTCAACATACAAGCGAAGACTTTGTACGGTGAAGATGGGAAACAAAGTAACACGATCGGGGATTGGTGACATCTGCATACAAACAAGTATGGGGTGCACATTAACATTGAAATATGTGCGACACATTCGGACCATCTAAACCCGATTTACGTGCATATCTTTGGATAAGATGAATACAACCACTTTTCAGAGCCTTGGTGGAAGCTCACTAAGGGATCATTGGTTGTGGCATGAGGCAGATTATGTTGTTCGCTATACAAGACATAAGCATAGGTGTGCGACGGACAACTAAATTCAATTGATGATGATACCTCTCCAGATTTGTGGCACAAGTGGCTAGCACATATGAGCAAGAAGGGGTTACAACTTTTAGCCAAACAGTCCCTCATTCCTATGGCCAAAGACAAATCATCAAACCCTTGTGACTATTGCTTATTTGGAAAGCAACATAGAGTATCATTCCAAAAGAACTCCACTCGAAAATTGAAGAAATTGGAATTAAAATATTCTGATGTTTATGGACCATGTAGGTAGATTCGTTGGGTGGTACAAATACTTTGTTACTTTCATTGACGATGTTTCACGAAAGACATGGGTATACCTATTGCATAGAAAAGGTCAAGTATTCCAGTATTTTCAGAAATTCCATGCCATGGTGGAAAGAGAGACGGGAAATCCTCTGAAGTGACTTTGAATCAATAATGGTGGAGAACACATCTCCAGGGAGTTCAAAGAATATTGCCCCGAGAAACATGCGTCGGGCACGAGAAGACGGTTCTAGTACTGCTTGTAGCTGCTTGATTGTTGTAGAGAGGATAGATCGGACCATTGTGGAAAAGTCTAGTGCATGTTAAAAGAGTGGCTAAACTTCCTAAGTCATTTGAGGAATTGAAGTTATTGCTGCTGTAGTCACGATCAATGGGGCTTCATCGAGTTCCTTTGGAATTTGATATTCCTTAAAGAGTTTGGACAGGAAAAGATGTTTCACACTCTCATTTGAAGGTGTTTGGATGCAAAACATTCATGCATGTACCAAAGGAGCAAAGATTGAAACTTGATGATAAAGCAACCTTGTGCATCTTCATCGAATATAGAGACGAGGAGTTCTGCTACAGACTATGGGATTCAGAGAAGCAAAAAACAATCAGAAGTAGAGACATCGTGTTTCATGAACACGAAACCATTGAAGATATGAAGAAAAATGTGAGGGTTGCAAAACTCATATATGAAGGCGTTGTAGATCTGACACCTAGACAAACTTCATCAGAAAGTGCCACTAATGAAGCAAAGAGATCTGAATCAGAACCAGGGACAGAACTCAAAGAACTAGTCATCGAGGAGGAAGAAAGTGTTGATGATAGTGATATGGAAGGTGTTGATTAGGGGGAGTAAATCCCTCCACTAGAAGAAGGACCTCAGTTGAGACGGACAACTAGAGAACTTCAACCATCTATAAGGTTTCCAAGTTCAGAGTATATTCTAACTGCTAATGAGGGGGAGCCTGAAAGCTTCCAAAAAATACAGTCTCACAAAGATAAAAACTGTTGGATAAAAGCCATGCGAGAAGAGATGAATTCCTTATGGAAAAATGATACCTACGAGTTGATAGAACTGGCAAAAGGGAGAAAATCACTCAAGAATAAATGGGTGTTTAAGCTAAAGAATGACGACGAGAAGCTTTTGAAGTACAAGGCTCGTCTAGTGGTGAAAGGTTTCGGTCAAAAGCAAGGTATTTACTTTGATGAAATCTTTTCACCTGTTGTGAAAATGTGTTTAGTTCGAGTTATACTAGGATTAGCAGCTAGTATGAATCGAATTAGACAACTTCCGATGTGGTACGCATGGTGATCTTGATGAAGAGATCTTTATGGACCAATATAAGGCTTCAAAGTAAAAGGAAAGAGAACATAGTGCAGTTAAAGAAAAGATCTATATGGACTTAAACAGGTGCCACGATAATGGTATAAAAAATTTGACTCTTTCATGATGAGTCAGGAGTATAAAAGGACATTTGTAGATCCTTGTGTTTATGTTCGGAGATTCCTTAATGATAAATTCATCATTATCCTATTATATGTTGATGATATGCTGATTGTGGGTTAGGATGCTGATATGATCCAAAAGCTAAAAATGGAATTGTCAAAGAAGTTTAACATGAAGGATTTGGGCAGTGCAAAGCATATCTTGGGATAGAGATTCTACGAGATAAGAAGGCAGGCAAATTGTGGTTGTCACAGGAAAGATATATTGAACGGATGCTAGAAAGGTTCAATATGAAAAATTCAAGCAGTTTCTCGCCCTTCTTGCCATTTCAAGCTGAGTAAAAGACTCCGTCCATCTACGGAGAAAGAAAAAGGCGAAATTTCAGTCATTCTGTGCCCATTCGTAGTTGGAAGTTTGATGTATGCTATGGTGTGTACACGTCCAGATATATCTCATGCAATTGGGTTGTAAAGCGATTTCTAAGCGAATCCTGGTAGAAACCTGATGGGAGCGGTGAAATGGATCGTTAGATATCTCAGAGGTACCTCAAAGGTGTGTTTAAGCTTTGGGGGATCAAAACCATCTCTTAAGAGTTATACAAATTCTGATATGGTTGGAGACCTAGATTGTAGAAAATCTACTTTTGGGTACTTATTTACATTTGCAGGGGGAGCTATATCATGGCAGTCAAAGCTATAAAAGTGTGTTTCACTTTCTACTACAGAAGCAGAGTATATTGCAGCTATTGAAGTTGGAAAAGAGATGCTGTGGATGAAGCAGTTTCTTCAAGAACTGGATTTAAAACATAAAGACTACATAGTACATTGCGATAGTCAAAGTGTGATAAACAGCGAAACACTATGTATCTACGAGATGAAGCACATAGATGTGAGATATCATTGGATCGGGAAGAAGCGATTGAAGAAGCGGTGTTCGAATAAGAAGATCAATAATGATGAGAATACTGTTGATATGATGACGAAGGTCATTACAAAAGAAAAACTAGCACGATGTATTAAGAACACGGGCATGAGCTCCTACTAAGGAGTCAAGAAGACTCCCACCTCCGTTTGTTTGTTGCATGGAGTGCGGAGGAGGGAGATTTGTGGTCATTACATTAATGGGTTGTTGCGACATGACCTTTCCTTAGGAGAAAGATTTCTCCATGTTGCCACCATATCTCATATCCTATATTTGTATGGATGAGAATTGGCCATTGTTTCGGCCAATGAAATTGGTTTCCATTTCAACCAATGAAATCCATCCGAGGATCAAACCTTTACCTATAAATAGGCTTCAAGGAACATAATCAAACAGGAATTCCAGGAGATTAGAAAGAGTTATAGAGATCATCATTTCAATCACAGAGAGTTGAAAAGATAAGTGTGAAACAGTCGAGGTTATCACACCGGGGAGAGTGGCAAGAAACATAGTACGTCACAGAGAGATAAAACTATTAGGATTGTGAGCATATCTTGGGTGTGTGACATCTTAGGGTTTCATCATAGTGGATTATTTTCTCGGATTTTCCACGTGGAGGTTTCCCTTATTATGAGAGTTTTACCATGTTATATCAGGTGTCATTGTTATCTTCCCTTCTTATTATCTGAAGATTGACTTAGTCATTCATTTACACTTTCATTTCCCGAAGGTTGGCATAACCACCAATCTGTTGCTTTTATTATGTGGATTGGCTCAGCCTCCTAAACTACTTATTTACATTTCCGTAGATTAGCACAACCGCCCAATTGTTGTTTAATTTCTTGAAGGTTTGGCATTGCCACCCAATTGTTATTTTATCCTATGGATTGGTCTTACCTCCCAATTGTTAACATTTATAATGGATTGGCAAAGCCACTCAAATATTACTTGTTGTAATATTCCATTGATCACTCATAATCGACATTTTGTATGTAAAAATAAAATTGAAAAAGTAGAAAGTGGAAAGTGGGTACGTTATGATTTATAATCTTTTTTTTTAAATCTTGATTTATAGTCGTATTAACATTATACTTCCCCTTTTATAGGATATATTATAAAATAGTTGTTTCCTATGATAAATTTTTATTTTTATTTTTATTTTTAGGTTATGTTTGGTTTTTGGAAAGTTTGTTTGTTTGTTTTGTTTCTATTCATTTTTTCATATTACGTTTCATTATTCTATTTTACAGGATTTGATCACAGTTCTCCATTGTGTTTATCTACTTCTTTAGCACTTGAGTCATGCCTCAAGTAGGAAGTATTAAAGAAAAAATGATGTTTGATTGTTTTAATGAAATTTTCATGAAAATCAAATATTAATCTTTTATATTAAATTATCAAATCTTTATCCTGACGAGTAAAATAAATAAGATTGGTTTTAAATAACAAATAAAAGAAAATGCTCTATTTTATTTTCTTTAATTATTTTATTTCCTTCTATATTTTTCATCCTATTTTCTTTCTCCTACAAGTTACCTCAAATTTTGCATCAACCAAACAAAGCCTCCGAGATTTTGAAGTAAAATATCATTATCATTCGTTTAAGGCTATAATTTAACGCAACATCTACATAACAAATTTTTTTTTTTTTTTAAATTTCAAGGAAGTGGTTTTAGAGTTTGTTTGATACTGATTTTTTTTTACAGCGTTTGATACTGATTTTAAAAACATTTTTAACTTAAAAAATATATTTGTTAAATTAAGAGTTGACTAAAACCTAGACATTTACTATATTGTATTAAAAGTAATTAGCTTTAAAAAAAAAAGTATTGACTAAAATTTAGGAAATATTATGAAAATCTATACATATATATTTACCATACATATATATTTACTAAAAACGGCAAGTGTTGACTAAAAATACATATATATTTAGAAGCTCGAATTTGGTTTTTGGGCTTATATTTGATCACGGAAGCTTCGTGGTACGATTTTGTAGAAAGAAAAAAGTTTGTTGAGAAAAAAATAGGAATATATTGTGGACTTGTGGTAGCCGTGGTGTAATGTAGATCTTGGGGGTCTTGTTGTATATGACATACGAGCACAAGTGTCTCATATCATGAAACCCATAAATGAATAAAATGGCCACGTCGGCCCATACATCCATACGCACCAAAATGTATATTTTATACAAAAATAAGTTAATTTACAATTTGTTTTGATTACAAATTATCAAAAACTGGGTCTTTTACCCAGATTTTCACAAAAATACATAATAAGGCTATATATGGCCATTTCTTCGTCTCTAAGACCTCGGATTCGTCCCATCCCCAGGTGAACCTTTAGTACATTAAATAATTTTTCCCTCGACATGGTGGGCAATACTTGATGGTTGGTCTCCTACGAGGCTACTCCCACCTAAAATGCATCTGTGACACATTACAACATCCACATTCCATATAATATCTGATGCATACATGGAATGGTTATATCATGCATGAAATGTTTCCGTACCCATACCTAAGTCACTCGTAGGCTCCCTCACCCATACCTATGCCAAAGTGTGGTAGTGATCCTTTGATAAATACCAATATTTTGAAGTGTCACAAAGGCAACGATAAATCTTTAGCTGAGTGGTGCAGCGGAGCTGGCGTCTTTGGGGTGGCGAAATGCGTAAGTCTGGCATGGTCTAAGTGATGGGCCAGGTGTGTTTTCTTTAGGCCTTGAACTTTGGGATGAATGCTAGTGGGTCTATCACACTCATTGGTCTTTCATGCCCGTGGGTCTTTTACCCATTTGGGTCTTTTTACACCCACTCGGGTCTTTTACCTTTCGGGTCTTTTATACCCATTGGATCTTTACACCAAATTCAGTCTTTTCATAGGTCTTTTTACACCCCGTCCAGGGACATGACACATATTATTTATTTCTCATTTTTATAATTTGAACTATGAGTCTTTGTGGAGCGTAGTCCTGCTTCTTATTCACAAGAAATGCGACTCATATCTTGTGCACCCACACTCGACTCGGCGATGTCACCCAGTATACGTAAGATATGTGATGCCAGTCATATATCGATTCGATGGCTCACACCGATTATATTTCATATAGTCAAACATTCAGTAACATCGATTAGCATGCATTAACATATCATTTCCCATACACATTTCAAGTCATTCGAATTCGACAACATCTGACGGTTTCACATGGACCATTTTGATCCGACAGAAATTGTTTGTTTTACTTAGGTCGTCGATCCGGGTGGCTGTCCATGGCGACCCTCTCATTAACATCGGTTCCACTTATTGGAATAGAAATCCATGGCATTTAGGCCTTACAGCATCAAAACCATTTCATGGCTTTTAGACGAAAATAACCAAGTAGGAAGACCCTACGTCTCGGGTTGTCGAAACTCCTGGCCAAGTACATGTAGCCCATGCGGCGTGAATAACTTTGCTTCTTGCCTCGCCGGAGTTTGCCGGATCGATCACCGGAAAATCTAGAGAGAAGGTAGACACACACTCTCTCTAAAACCTTTCCTTCCTTTTCGCTCTTGGTCTATCCCTCTTTCTCCTTCTTCCCAAACAGGTTGGGAGAAGATAGTGGTCAAGTGGTATGTCATCTCACTTGCCACGTGTCCATTTCTCATTGGCTTCTTGGATTTCCTCCCTATCCACTTATCCTTAATAGTGGATTTCCCTCCAATGACATGATGCCACATGTCACCTATGGCCCACACTTGAGCTCATGTTTGACTCATTCTACATACGACACGTGGCACCTCTTGAGCCACTCAAAATGTGCGAGTGTCGATGGCCCCTCTCGGTGCCTCGAAAAGCGTGAAATTAAGTTGTCTTCAGGTCGCGAAATTGACATGGTAGCTAGATTTCGCGAGACGATTCCAACAGTGAAGTTCATTTCGTCATCCGAAATTTAGAAAAATTCCGGATTTTGACCGAAATTATCATTTTACTCTTTTTCATAAAAATTGGATTTTCTCGGGGTTTTACACGTGGTGCCCAAACTATTGTCAAGATGTCATAATAATTTGTATTTTTTTCGGTGGTAGAGCTAATATTTTGTTTAGGGGGGCAAAATTTAGTATCATAAAAACATAAAATGTGATAAATATTGTGGTCTCCTAAATTCTCAGAGTCAGTGGATCGTCGGATGTTCACGGGTTGGCTCTGACACTGCAGAAGCAAATAAGACGACGGTGGTGTTAAAGTCGTCCCTCAGATGTCAAAGTTAGTCTTTTTCTAGAGACTACGAGCTTAGGCGGTAGTTATATCGATTCGAGGAATCTCTACCTCGTTTTGTGTCACTTTGGCTTCTCTTTTTATGGAGGCGGAGAAAAAGAGGATCAGTCTTTTGGAGAGTGGATGATTTCTTTCCCGTAATGTTAGGGGAAGGTGGCTGCTATTCGGGAAGGATGACTTATTCCTCCTTTGTAGCCTTGATAGAGTCGCTGCTAGGAGAGCTTTCCTATTCTGTTAGAGGCGACGGGGTCAGTTCATGGGAGAAATTACACTTGTAACGTGAAGCGGGTTAAGCTGACTTCATTTTGGTGGAGTTACTTAGGTCAGGAAAAGTAAGCACTTGGGTTAAAAGGCATTTGGGATATGAGATACCCGGGCACCTGGGCGGAGGATTGGCTGGGCGTTCCTGGGCCGGCTGGCTTTTGGGCTTAGTCCCCTTGGGGTACCCGGGCGGAGGATCGATCGGGCGTTCTTGGGCTTGGTGGCCACGGGCTAATCCGCTACAGGGATCTTAAGAATTTGAATTTAATTTGTTTGTTTAGAAGTCTTGAACTGGAGCGTAGACAATTCCCCCATTTTCCTGTCGGGGAGGAAGATCACCCCCGGTCGGAAAAAAAAGGAACAAGGTTGACTGTCATATTATAGGGAACAGTCTACCATTAATGTTGCTTAATTTCCATATGAATTTGCTTTGACGTATTAGATGCTATTGGGTCGTTTGAGTCGATCCTGAGATTTAGAGGCAACTATAAAAGGCGAATAGGTGAGGAGATTGGTTGTCTTACTGGTTATCCTCGTTCCTTCGTCAGAGAAGGATAATTGAATATTGCTAAGGTCCTAGATTGCGGGATGAAGGATGATCGTGTTCAGTTACTTGGGCGCGCGCTCTAATCCGAGGTTGGACCCGAAGATTATGTCGTATCGTGGTCGAAAATGTCAGAAGTGCTGGGTGGTTCTAGAACTTGAATGGAGTACGAGGACACCTCCTGTAGGAATTTTGCGGGAGTCAGCAACCTCCTTCAACCTCCTCCTCATTTCCTCTTTTTTGGCTTTTGCGGCGAACAACAACCCCATCTCAGTTTTCCGCTATGCTTAGCGGTGCGGCGTTACATTTTTTGTTTTTTCTTTGTATTTGGATGGTATGATGCTAGTTTGTCGTGTTGTATTATGATTTGGCAATGACAAGCATCGGTATGTATCTTGAACACCTTTTTGGTGCGATTAATAAAATTGTGATTTTAAACTTAGCATCTTATTCCATGACGGTGTGGACATTACCTTAGTGAGACTTGTTGGATATTATAAACTGTTACAGTGGTTGTCGCGCAGAAGGAAGCCCGCAGGCAGCGCCGGTGTACCCTGAGCGAGCCATCATTGATGGTTGAGATCCAGGCGGATGATGATCATCATTGCATTAATGCGTGCATGCTAGATAGAGGCGCCATTAAGTCGTACGCTTTCCTTTAAGTGTATTTTGGTTTGTACGCTCCTCTCGGTGCCAGCTCCTTAAATGATAGTTCTACCTTGCGTTCGCTCGTGGTTGTGATTGCAGCGCTCGTTGCTTCATTAAACGGGTAATCATCATCGCCCCTTAGTAGTGTTGGTCCTTGGAGGGTGACTGGTTTCCGGTTCTCAAAGGCCTGGACGAGAAGGGACGTGTTTTAACACTTATTTCGCCAGGGCGTTTATTGCACGGGCTCGGGGTATGCCTTTGTACCAATTGGGTATATGGCTAGGGTCTAATATTCGTTTTCTCCTCTTCTTGATGCGCTTGTAGAATGAAGTCGAAAACTTCGGTAATGGTCAGCGGAAGCGTGGCTTGGCGCCTTCACCGGCGGCATCATCTGATCTGGCGATAGAGGAACTAATGGCGTATTATGAGGTGCCTGATAACATTGACCTCCGGTTGATGGAGAGGGCGGACGAGTCCACATTGGGTGGAGAACACAACGATTGTGTTTTTACCACCAGGCGTCTAGCGATCGGGGCTAACCGTCTTTGGCCATAGTTAACGGTTTGCATTTGTAGAGCTTACGGCCCTTATCCACCTAGCGTGATTCGTATCTAATCGCATTTGCGTGCCCATATCTGTATAAACTTGATCTCGTTGGTGGAAATTTTTCATGGTTACTTTTTGATGTAAGGCCCGGGTGGCGGATCCACATGTCGGTTTGGTACGATTACGGTCGTCGATGGGCTTCGGTCGCACAAGACGAGAGGCGAAAGGGGCGTTGCTAGTGAGGGTCCACGGGATGAGACCGGGTTCTCAGTTGTCGTTTAATATTATGGTCTCAGTCCTTCCCAGTGTGGTTAGATTGGATATGGATTATCGAACATACCTGGCGTTTGTTATCATTATGATGCATTAGATTTGGTTATCCATCACGGGAAAGAGCAGCGAGGAAGGTTGGTAAAAGCGGGTGGAGAAGTCGAGCATTAGAAGATCTGTCGACTTTTGGAGATTTTGACGGGGCGCCAACTGGCGGTTACGCCATCAGAGAACATATTTGTCATAAGACCTGGCAGGCTCCTTATACCCTCAGGTTATTCCGGCCCTTGCCTTCGCATGTCGTGGAAGAGGAGCACTGTGATTGCGATTTGTGGCGCTGATTTACAGCGGCGCTAGTTATCAGAATCCGTGTGAGACGGTCGGGTCTGAGGTTCGAGAAGCACATCGAGGTCATCACTTCCTCGACGGGGTTCTGGATTCGTCCCCTCCCTGCTCGTCCCTAGCGCCTCCTCACCTTGTGATGGGACCGCTCCCAGTGGTAAAGGTGACGGAAGGGCGTCGGGCGTCGGAGCAGCAGGGGTCAGGTGGGGATTTCGTACCTTGGGTTCTTCTTGACAGTCCCGAGGTTGGAGGAAGAAGAGCGAGATAAGAGAATGTGGTGTGCTCGTCGTTATGTCGCCATGAGAGGAAGAGGTAGGTGATTTCGATGGTGAGTCGGACCTCGAAAGTCCGTACGGTGAGGCCCGAGCTGAGTGCCCAGATGGTCGGCCGTGGCGACGGAAGTTCGGGGACCCGGGCGATCCCCATCCTGCTCTCTAGTGGGGCTTCTGGTCAGATGGAGCCAGGACCGAGTGGCCGTCGGGAGATCAAGGAGGATGATCCGACTCAGTGTGCACTCAGTAATCCACCGCGCGAGATCGGTAGGAAGCGACCAAAGCGAGGTCAATATATGCGGTCGAGATTTGCCCGGGCCCGTCGGTAGGACGGTGATAACCAACGACAACCTTCCTCCACGCGGGCAGGCCCTCGAGGTGGGAGTGTCGTACTAGGGCGGAGGTGAAGGATATCTTTGCACCAGCAGAATTACCATAGTGGAGCGTCCTCGGCCCGTCGGCTAGACAATTTGTATCACTTTGCCTCTGGTGCCGTGATCGCTTTCAGGGGTATGGGTCTTCGCGAGGATTATACGATGACCCTCCCTACTTCTACCCTGAAGGAGGATTTTCTGCAGATTATCGACAAGGGATGGTCTGGGCCGCGACTGTCTTCCGGTCGGCCAGAAGTACAGTGCAGATAAGGAGTTCGTCGAGATTGGTATTAGCTGTGCTTGTTTTCTTAGTTGCTAATGGTTTCTTTGTAGGTCGTTCTTAACATTGAACATGGTGCTTGACATCATGAGTTGAGCTCAGGCTAAGGGATCTTAGAGCGGTTACGTTGATATGTTCGGGGCGGGAGATAGTAGGAGCAGGGATGTGGCGCCTCGTTAAGAAGTAGGAGTTGGCTCGTCGTCATTGCAGATTTGGAGGTTAAAGTCTGGCGAGAGGTCACACAGGTAGGAATTTGAGAGATGCGGCATGCCATGGCGGCCATGACGAGTTGGCGGCCAGAAGGGGCTGTTAATACCACTAGCACGGATAGAGTGCGGCTTGCAGGTTCAGCGTGCCCCTAGCACTTGCGGAAAATGCACGCGAGGCGAAGTCAGGAGCATGGAGCGAAGCTCGGGGTGTTGGCCTTGGCGGGGGAAGCTTGCGAAGGCGGAAGGAATGGTGTTTGTGAAGAGACTTACCTTGATCATGGGCTCAGACTATCGAGGATGGTCGCCTTCGGGAGAAGGTTGTTGTTGATGGGAGTCGATGGTGGGTTCAATTCCGGTGACGGCAGTGTTGTGATTATAGCTATGGTTGTTGCGTTTTCACACCTGACATTTGCGGGAACAGCCTCAATCCGGACGGGATCTGGGATCCTTTAGTCCCATTAACTCGGAGTTCTTCGCGCTGAAGTGCCCCGGGCACCCGGTTCTGCGCCTTCTTTGGACCCTGGATTCAGTTAGCGGGGAGGATTGCTCGGAGGCAGCGGCCGCGGCCGGAGAGGAGACAACTCTTCCAATGGATATCCCGGTGAATAGGATGTCATTGCTAAGTAGGGTTTAAATGCTTTGTTAAGGCGGGACTTGTTTTGTTCAGTGTTTTTGTACCAAACAATTTGCCTTTCTTTCTTGCTTTGTTATTTTCAATTTGATATCATTGTGTACGCTTTGGCACTGCACCACCTAGATTTCTACCCTTTTTTGCTTATCGTACCATTCGAGCACGCATGCGGCCGGTAGAAATCATCTATATGGCCAGGATGGATCATTTCTTTGAGTGTCACGGATAAATGTCAACTCAAACCCGCCCGAACTATAATTTGACCCATTCGATGTTATATGCTGGTGGGCGAATCGATGGCTATGCAGACTTATAATTTGACCCGGCTAGATGTTATACATGCTAGGCCGGGTATTAGGTCGATGTTGTGCCACTCGGACTTATAATTTGACCAGTTAGATGTTATACATCTTGGCGAGATCGTGGTGAATGCGCCACGGACTTATAATTTGACCAACTGATGTTATCTATGCAGTAGACGGTCGGGTGGTGCGCCACGGACTATAATTTGACCCGACTAGATGTTATCATCTTGGGCGAGGCGGTCAGTGGCTACGCCACCGGACACTATAGTTTGACCAATAGATGTTATCTATCTTTAGTGGTGGAGTCGATCGGCGCACCACCGGACTTATAATTTAATAATTAGATGTTATCTAATCCCCGGGCGAGCGGTCGTGACTGCGCCGCCCGGACTTATCGTTTAACCCAGTAGATATTTATTTATCTTTGATGGATGAGTCGGGTGAAGCTATACGGTTTTTATAAGTTGACCCGGTTAGATGTTATCACATGCTTGGCAGAGTGAATCAGGTGACTAGCTACGGACTTATAATTTGACCGGTAGATGTTATACATCTTCGGTCGAGCGAATCGATGGCTGCGCCACCGGTTTGGAGTGGACCTGCGTTAAGTATATGCGAACGTCTGGGTAGTAGATAATAAAGACATTTTTTTATTGATAATACCTTTTCAAGTGCATGGCATTCCACATTCTAGGTACCTGAGTCCCATCTTGTTTGTCTATAGTATAGGACCGAACTCCGGGCCATGTGATTATATGGTCCCTCCCGATTGGGTTGAAATTTTCTGCTTGAGTGGGGTCGCGGTATTCTCAAAAACTTACTCGATACTAGATCGCCATTGGAACACGGGGCTTCACTCGTTTGTTATAAGAGTTTGCAGGCGGTGTTGGTAGGGCCATTGACCAATTCTTCTTTGCTTCCGTGACTCGTCACTTCTTGTCCCAACTCGACCACTTGATTTTGCATTTTGATTCGGGAGTAAATTTGTCGGATGGTAGGTAGGCCGATTCCGTTAGGAATATGACTTCCCATCACGTAGGTGGCGAGGAGATGTCGGTTGGCTTTCGGGTGTGTCAGTGGGCGGAGCACCTCGGGTAGTTCCTCCACTGATTTCCGCTTTGCTCGAGTCGGCTTTTTGAGGCGATCCAGTAAGGTTTTGTTGGAGGCCCGGCTTGGCCATTGCTTTGGGGGTATTGAGGGGTGTAGTACAAGTTTCTTATCTTCAATTCTTGTAAAGTCACCGATGGGCAATTGTCAAACTACGACCCGTTCGGATGCGATTGATCTCGGGATCTTAGAGCCAGATAGACAATGTTTTCGGATGAGCCCAGAGTAACCTCTATCTTTGATTGTGAAGGCATCAGCCTCACATCCATTCTTGAAATAATGGTGGCGACCCGACAATAGTTTCTTTTTAGGCGGGTGCGGTGGGGCCCGGACCATAATATCAATCCCAGATTGGTGAATGGCCACGAAATTTAGAGATGGAGACCAAATCTTGCAGAAGCGGATTTGAGATGGGAGACGTCGTTGGCAAAGTTTGTTACAGCGTGTCGGTGGCATCGACTTCATAGTTGTGATAATACCCTGCGTGAGCCGGTGAGCTAGTGTTCTTCCCCGAATTGTTCGCATATACCTTGGTGTAACTCGGCGACCACATACGCCTTGCTTCCACAGAGTTAGACATTTAGGTATGGCGCCCGAGGAGACCGTTGCTCTCTTGCCGTCTGAGAGAGCAGCGGCGAATCCTAAACTTTATGAGCCCTACCTCTATCATCAGGTAGTTCTCCCGTGGCTATGTAGAGCCGTATGGGATCCATCCAGGATGGGAGAACCTCCTCTATCTAGCTTACTTGAGTATGTAGTATGGAAGAGCCGGTTGATAGTAGTGGGAATGTATTGTTTCCTTTATTGAAGAAGCTGTGACGGCAATTTAAGGCATCGGCCCAGCATTTATAGTCCACAGGGACATGTTCATTCGGTAGAGAGGGTGTAATTTGTTTGACTGAAGCATATTTTGACTGGGGTTCCTTGGTTTCGAATTCTGCGTTAACTTGTCCCTCTGACCAATTGTGAGTCGCTTTGGATCAAGAAATTTGTCGACCCACGAGTGCGAGTTAAGTCAAATTATCATGGCTTTGTACTCTAACTTCGTTGTTGGGTAGTAAAACTAAGAACTACTTTATTCAATCCTTTCCTTGGTTGGGAGGTTAATTGCGAGGCTAGATCCGGCTCACGATTGTCACATTTATCCAATATGAAGATCGACCCGACCGCACTCGTCTGGCGGTGTCGAGTACGAGTTCTGCGAGGAAGTCGGCTAAGACTTGCCTTCTTTGCAAGTCTCGGCTTGTATTGGATGCCATACTAAGCTTAATTCCATTTCCTGATGAACCAGCCATTTCAGACGGTCAGGTTTATGAATCGTACCTGGGTAGAAGATCGATCAACCTTCTGATGGGATGAGCACGGAGGTATGGGCGAAGCTTACAGGCGGTATTCGTAGAGACGGCGACTCGTTCAAGATGGGTGTATCGAATCTCATCGGTTAAAGTTCGACAAAAATACTTGGCCTCGACCCGTCCCCACATTCTTTAAGCGAGGCGGCGCCTACGCTGCTCTCGGAGGTGCTAGGTGAGATGAAGAATGTTGCCAACCAGGGCTCCGAGAATCGGGGACTCTACATCGGGTGTGCTTGATTTCTATGAATGCACAGTTTGCATTCTTCATTCCATTCGCGAGTTATTTCTTCTTGGGGTAGTGAAGAAGGGTTTCAAACGGTCTAAGGTGAGCTTAGGGAAATAAAACGCGTCATTGACGATCGGCCGTTCAGTTCGCTGGATCCTTTCTTGGAGTCGGGGGCCAACAATTGCAAGATGGCCCTAAGTTGCACAGGATTAGCCTCTATTCCCCTTTGGGTTACCATAAAGCCAAGGAATCGGCTGGCACTAACCCCGAAGACACATTTTAGGGGGTTAGGTTTCTCTGTATTCTACGAGGAGGTCGAAAGTGCGTTGGAGATGGCGGCGTGATCCGGTATTTGCTTGGATTTACTAGCATATCCTTGATATAGACTTCCATTGTCTTTGTAGAGTAAAGGTCAGAAACATTTCATCACCAGCCTCGATGGGTGGCCCACATTGCATTCTTTAAGTAGAAAGGCATCACATTATGCAATTAGAGTCCGTAGGGAGTGATGAAGAGCGTTTAAGCGTCAGGGGGATCGTGGGGATACGGTGGTATCCTTTAAGAAGAAGTGGGAAAGATAAGCATGCATGCCTATCGAAGCGTCCACAATCGATCTATGGAGACAGGGAAGAACATCTTTTGAATGAAACATCGTTAGTCCAAATGTAATCCACACATACTGATTTGTTCCCTTCTTTGGAGCAAGCACCATGTTAATAGTGTTCGAGTGTTGTTTGCTCACAATAAATCATTATCACGAGAAGATTATCGACCTCGGTTTAGATGACCAAGTGGCGATCTGGGTGAAAGCGTCTCACTTTTTGTCTGACCCGACTGAGCGGTCGGTGACGTTGGTGCATGCGGGCATGCATGGGGTTGATCCGTCATATGCGCATGAGTCAGCGGAAATACGCCGACATTTAAGCGTATCACACAGCATAATTGGGCCTTTTCCTCCTCGAGAGAGAGGTACTAACATCGCTGCATCTATACGGTCCCATGAGGTGTGGTTTCCAAGGGATCAAGCGCGTGGCTCCCTCTGTCCTGAGGCGGATCGGAGGCGGAATTGGTATGGTGTGTCTTGAGTTGGCCCTCGAGGGTGGCTCAACTAGAGGCATTCTTTACCGTTCGCGTCCTTGCATTGAGAGCTGATAGCATTGTCGTGCGGCTAGCTGACTTCCCTAAAGGTTGACTTGTCCGGACTCAGTCAGGTAGCTCATTGTTTGGTGGTATGTGGATGGTCTTTGCTTTCATGAAGCCACGTGGGGCTCGATGAATGGCATTGTATGGCTGAGTCTTCTACCACGGAGAGCAGTGCTTGTTGAAGTCCACTTGGACCCATGTAGCGAGAGAAAAGGTGATGTCCCAGTGATGGTGTGGTAGCTCCATTGGAGCACGACAAAACCAACTGGCCCGAACCGAGAGATGATCATCGGGACTCTCATGCGCAAAAATTTGGGGAGATGGAGGAAATCGCCTTCTTTGGATCGAAGAGACTTTGTGCACATCAAAGCGTATACATATAATTAAGTGCAGGTGCGTCGTAGTGTGGTGTGATGACCGCAATAGGGTTAATAGGGGAAGGATATAGAGTAGTCGGCCGTGAGCTGTTGTGATATCCCCGTCGCTATGATGTTTTACTCTGGCTCGGCAGAAGCGCCGAAGACATTCTTCTCCGTTTCTTGGATTGATGTTCTTGTCGGCCCGGTCCCCTGGTATTATAAAGTTGATGGTCGTAGAGATCTGTAGCACGTTCGATGTACACTGCATGACCACATCGGCTGTTGGAGCGGGCTGACCTGCCAGTGGGTTAGCTCCCTCAGGGTCTGCGTCGAGGTGCCGGCACGAATCGGCTTTTCTATCAGAATTTACGAGGCTCTGGCAGTGATTAGTCTCGTGGCTATGGTCCCTGTGATAATCGCATCGTAGGGATCTGTTGCGCTGGTCTGGACCTACCCTCATAGGTGGGGGCCACTTGAAGTTAGGGAGGTCCCGGATGATGGGCAGGAGCTGGTCATAGGCGATGTTAAGAGTAGTGAAGCGGGGGATGCTCTCTTCTTGGATTGCCGTCGGGCGCAGCCCTTGCCTTGGGTGGTTTTGTTCGGACCCGAGCCCTTGGCGGCTGACTGCTTCCCCAGGCGGTTATCGCGACGGTTTGCGAGGTGGCCAGACGTTATCTTCCGACATAGAATTTATCCTCCAGTCGGTGCAGTTCCTCCATGGTGTCGGCGGGTCCGGTTTCAGGCGGAAGAGCGGGGTGGTGGCTGGCTTCTTACGAGTTTTGCAAGGCGCATCCATACTATAGACATAAATCTGTTGGACCGCTTGTCCAAACCTGCGCGTGAAATCCCGGATGGACTGGAGGGAGCTAATGTTCCCTTTTTATCGTGAGCCGCAATCTTGAGAGACGAGACGCGGCCCACGGAGTTCGCCGAGATGTGTTTGTGCTCCCAGGGAGCTTGTGAAACCCGGGCTAAAGCGGGGCCCTTGAGGCAGTGAGAACACACACACGGGGGTCGGTCGTCCCCGGCGTTGAGGATCTGCTGGTTGGAAATCGACATGTGATCGTACGGATCGAAGAATTGAGTACATGGCGAAGGAGTGGTATGGGCGCGGGAGGATCGTAATCCGGGATATCGCGTCGAGGAGTGGAGAACATGTCTTGTGGTCCCGGACGGCGGAGGAAAATCATTTGCGGAGGCGGGGGGCGGCCACGAAGGGGCGAATGCGTGGATGGTCTTGGCGGGAAGCCTGGAGTCTGGTGAGACACATATTGGTGGTTGGGGTTAGGCGGTCGTTGGTCCTGCTTGGGTTCTCTCAGCACCCGGCGCCTCGCGTCTTGATGGGCCAGGCCTAGATCGGCGGAGTGTACTTTTTCTAGATTGGGCTTTGCGGGCGTTCGGGGATGGTGGGCGAGGCACAGAGCGGGAACTTAGGAGGATAGCCAAATCCATCGTAGGTGGAGTCGATGTCGATCTGTTGTGACGACCTCTTTCTTATTTCTTGTGCGGGAAGGAGGAAATGGGGCGGGGAGGTTCCTGCAGTTACTCATTTCGATCGGCCTCCAAGCAGGGTTCCTGACGTTATTTTCCTCCCAGTGCCGTTTTGTTCGTCTGGTCGGCCATCTGCAGAGCTGCTCCACTTGTTTGCTTCCATCTCTTAGCGGGGCGGTCTTCGGGGGCTGGTTATTTGGTTGAGTCATAGCGGTGGTCCAATGGTCGAATGGGATGTTTGGGAATGGCAACAGAGATCGGGAGGTCACTTGGGAGCAGGTGTAGCGAGTTCTACATGTCTTCTGGGATTTCTTGCTCGGCGTTTCCCTGGCTTGAGCGCTATTGTAGTCTCACAGATTCTGAGTCGATTGGATCGTCGGATTCACCGGGTTGGATCTGACACAACGAAAAAAAGAAGACGGCGGTGGTGTTCTGTCGTCCCTTTGATGGCAAAGTTAGTCTTTTTCTAGAAGACTCAGAGCTTAGAGCAGTAGTTATATCGATTCAGAATCTCCTACCTCGTTTTGTGTCACTTTAGCCACCTGCTTTTATGGAAGGAGAGAGAGGATCGGAGTCTTTTTGGAAGTGGACGATTTCTTCCCATAATGTTAGGGGAAGGTGGCTCTTATTTCGGAAGGATGACTTATTCCTCCTTTTACATAAGCTTGCCTTCCCAGGTCGGTAGTTTGCTAGGAGGCTTTCCTGTGGTAGGGGCGACGAGGTCGGTTCATGTGAGGAACTTGCGTGGCCAGGTTCAAGCGACTTGTTTAGTGGAGTTGTCGATCGGAGAGAATGCTGCAGGGTTCAAAGGCATCAGGGATATGAGATACCTAGGCAATAGGAGCGGAGGATTGGCTAGGGCGTTCTGGCCGGCGGCTGGGCTTAGTCTCAGCAAATTGCCGGGGCGGAGGATCGATCAGCGTTCTCTGGCGAAGCTACAGGTGCCAAATCCTTTGGGGCTCTTGGGGTGCAGTGGTGGCTAGGGGTCTGGGCTGGGCCATGGTACTGAGTCTAGATTTGAAATGCAAAACATATTCATTATTAAGAATATTTATCATAACATATTTAAAAATATTATAATGCTTAGAATACAATGTTAATACTAAGCTTTAACAACAAATTTGTTATTTAATAAAAAGTTAAATTTAAATATAAACAATTATTATAAATAATAAATTTTAAAATTGAATAAAATATAGATTTATCATTTATTTAGATAACATTTTAACAATATTTAAATAGATAAATCCAAATAGCAAGTTAAGTTTTCTTTTCACTTTGAGTATCCCTCGGCTTTTAAATTAGGTTTTCTTAGTCTTAAGTTATCAAAATACATAGAATGAAAAATATTGATGGGCGACAAATGACAAAGTTTATAAATTAAAGTTTTTTGTACATACATACATATATATATATATATATATATATATATATATATATATATATATATATATATATATATCGATAACTTAGTAGGTTGAGTTTCTTAGTATAATAACATATGTAAACCAATCCATTAACATTGAAATAGAAGTTTTTTGAGAAATGTTTAGTGGACCATTAGGCTCTGATTGTAATCTGGAATATAGAAAAAAAAAATTTAAATTTAATAAATTAATTATATATGTTTATTCAAACTCATTTTATTAGTTTTTCTGTATCACAAATTTAAAAATATATAGAAATTTGAGGAATATTGATTATATTTGATTTTCTTTTATATTTTTCATAGTAAAATATATAAGAAAACCATTTTCTTATTTTTTTTTATTTCCTTTTGTGGGTTCTAAGAGGAACCTTAATGTTACGAAAATGTTGGATAAAAAAATTTGTATGAATAATTTCAATGACACACCATATTAGGATATAAAATAACTAATCCAATGAGTCAATGACACACCATAAACAGGGAAGGGGAAACCATATAAAAAAAATTAGTGGATGTTTCCTATGTTGTCAAAATTTGTTTTCTTAAATGGTTTTCAAAAATAAGAATTATTTCAGCCAAGTAGAAACTTTAAAAATCTTTCATCGGATGTATGAATCTCGAATTAAATTTAGTAGAGAACCAATCACAAAACTGTATCAAAGGCTTTAAAAAAGAACGAAGAAGAGTAGAAAACATTACGAACAGAGACAGTGAGGCAGAGAGAAAAGGGTCATGAACATGGTAGGCCTTCGGAGGGCTTTTGTATGTAAAAACGTGAAAAGCAGAACGCGGGTGGGTAATGGGTATAATTCATAATACTAATACTGTTATACCCTTTTGTGGAAAGATGGGAAAAAATAGAAAATATTTTATTATGAGGAATTTTTATTATTCTTTTAAAATTTTAAATAATACTATGAGTAACAATGATATAATTTGGTTCTTAGATCTGACTCAAGTGTGTAGACATATTATTATTATTATTATTTTCTACTTCCCCGTTCTCTTGCACCCCTTATTTTTTTCTCTTTACCCATACCTTAACCCATACATTCTTTATCTTTTTTTATTTTTTATTTTTTTCTTCTCATTTTGTCAATATTCATTACACATTTTCTTTAACATAAATTTTGTGTGTTAATGGTTAACTTGAAAAAATTTGTATGGACTTTATGTTATCAAATATTAAATTAGAAGTTTGTTTAGATGTAATTTAGACTTTAATATGTGAAATTGGTCTTGAATAATGGAAAATTAAATTTTATAATCTTTGCATTTACTTTAAGTTATCGGTTTTGGAATTGTTAATTGACATAATTTTTATTTAATTTAGCATGATTAAATGTTATAATTTCATTTTGAATTAGGGTTAAATTATTAAATATTTAAATTAGGCTCAATCCATTAGTTTAACCCCAGCTTACTTAGACCTATCAAATTAGGTACAACCCATTAGCTTAAGCTCATTAATCTAAGCACAACATACTTAGGCCCAACCTATTAGTTTAAGCTCAACTTACTTAGGCCCAACTTATTAGTTTAGGCCTAACATATTTAGGTCTATCAAATTAGGTTCAACCCATTAGTTTAAGTTCATTAGTCTAGGCTCAACTCATTAGTTTAAGTCCATTAGTATAGACCCAAAACATTAGTTTAAGCTCAACTTACTTAGGTCCAATATATTAGACTCAACTTATTAGTTTAGGCCCAACATACTTAGACCCATCAAATTGACCTAACTCATTGAGTAATGCTTGCGTCTATTGGCCGTTTTACTTTGACGGCGGGTTAGATACAACTAATCTAGTTCCAACCTCTTACGTTAGTTTACCAACCCATTAGGTCATTCGACCAAGCCTTTGGCCACGCATTTTGATTGGCTTTTTAACCCGTCAAATTTCCACCCTTAATTTATTCAATTTCTCACTTTCTAAAATTCATTTTTTCAATTAAATCTTAAAATTCAAGTATTCCAAAAGTTCAAGTACTAAATTTTCATTCCTCATTTTTTAAATTTAAATATCTAATTTTCAAAATTCAAATTCATATTTTCTCATCTGAAATTCAAATTTTCAACTCTAAAATTCAATTCCCTTAATTTTTAATTTCAGTTTTTTTCAATTTATAAAATTCACAATTTCAAAAATTTAAGTGTCCTAATCTAAAAATTTGAAGTCTCCTAATTTCCAATTTCAAATGTTAAAGTTTCAAATTTCAAATTTACAATTTCTCAATCCCAAAATTCAAAGTTTCATAATTTAAAAATTCAAATATCTAAATTTCTAAATTCTAGATCTCAAATTTATAAAATTCAAGTTCTTAATTTAAAATTTTAATTTCCAAAATCCCAATTCAAAATTCTCAAACTTCAAATTCATTTAAAAAATTCCCAATTTCCAAAATTTCAAAATTTTAATTTTTAAAACCTCAATTTCAAATTAGTTTTCAAAAATTCCAAACACACTATAGTTCCTATAAAATGGAATCTTGTGGAGTTAATTGGTGTAACATATAAATGGGATTGGGTGGGGCCGACATCTCATGTATCATTTTAACAAATAATTCGACTTCTGATCTATAACCGTTTTTTAATTGAATGTGAATTTTCTATATTGTTGTGTCGAACTAACATGATTTTCCATTTATAGCGCTATCGATTCGCCGCCAAGATACACATTTCTTCTCTTTAATTTTATTCTTTATTTACCATCTACATGATTCATTGATATCTGTAATTAATTGATTGATTGTCACAATTCCTTAAACTTGTTTAGTAGAGATCGTTTTTTATACGGGCTTAAAGGGGTGTTACGGCTCACTACCATACCTTCTCGATAGGTAACATGACCTCCGAATTCGGATTTGGTTTTTCGTTAACATGTTTTTTCCTAAATAAATAGTCATACTAGGGTTTTATTTTTTATTTTGTTTTTATTTTAAAAAAATAACAAAATAAATGGTGACTCTAAACTGTTTTCTTAAAAAAAAATGGTTTTTCTAAAATAAGAAAAAAAAAAAAAAAGAGTCTTGTCATCGAATACAAACGTATGTTAAAAATGCAGAGTCCATAAAGTTGTAAAAAGATTGATCTACGAGATAATTAAGATAAAATCTAGTAAGGCTACAAAGTGAATCGATGTCAAAACCAATGATATCTTTGGCTTTAAGAAAGTGGTTTTGGTGCTGAGTGATTTTTTTTTTGAAAAAAAAATTAGTATTGACTAAATTAAGGAAACTTAAAAAAAAAAAATATGAAAAATCATTAGAATTTGTTTTTGTTTTTTGTTTTTAGAAAAACACTAGGATAGGTAGAGGTGATTTGACAATATAAAATACATCATTAGAGGATATTTAGTATAATTTTTACTTGAAGTATTCTCAGTAAATTTTTTTTTTACAAATTTGAGTGTTTTTTTACAAGTAAACACTTTAGTTATAATATAGTAAATTGTTCCCATTATGATTCAAACTCGGGACTTGAACTTAGAATCCCTTCCTTTCCTATGTCCTACCTTTTTGAAACGTTGAGCACTCTATAACATGAGCTAGACATGATAGGCACAAATTTGAGTATTTAAAATTTTATCAAATACCTAATTTTTAAAATGTTGTTTTAAATTAAAAACTTTCTTTGTTTTAAGGAAAAGATTGAATGGCAATCTATTTACAAAAGAAATATTGATCACTTTTATAAAGTAGATACTAGTTGTTTTAAAAACTGAAATTACGATTTGGGTTCCCAAACACTTATAAATAGTTTTCTTTTATTTGTATTTATGATATCAAAGAAAATAGAATAAAACTCCATTAACTCAATTTCTTTCGCCAAATTTATTTCATTAAGTTTCTCTTTCTTTTTGTATTTTTCTTTATTAAAGTGATTGATTTTTACTTTAATCTTGGTTGCAATTGTTTTACAACTCATTATAAGCACAAATTGTTATACTCTAAAGGTAATTCTACAATCTCAAGGTTGTTTAAGTTTTTATGTTTTTATATTAATTTTGATTTTATTATATGTTATCAAAAGCTAGAAGAAAATTATTTGATTTTGGTTATAAGTCAAAATCTTTATTATTTTTATAAACTTATCATATACTTTATTCTCATTATTTTTTCATGTACCAAAAGTTTGTCAATAATGTCAAATCTCACAAAATTCTAGTTCGTAACATTTGATATTTCGAGAATGAATTGTCTATCTTAGATCCTTGTTAAATAAACTGTTGAACTTTTGATGAAAAATCATCAATCTAGTCAGATTGGATTAAATTGATTTGTTGAAGTGAATGCAATATCATCTCAAATTCATGGACATAGATGAGGACCGGTCATTGTTACAACCATGGAAGAAATCCTTGATACCATATTAATGATTCCTCAAATCCATGGAAAAGGGAAAGCCTCACCACTAGAAGTGGATAACTATTAAGGTAAAATCGAAAATGTATATAATATAAATCTTTCAAGAATCATGAGAATAATTATCGTAGATGTTGTATGTAAGGACATCGGTTGCATACTTGTTGTATGCCTAAACATTTTGTCAACCATTACGAGCTTATCAACAAAGAAAAAAAAGTGAGTATGGAATTTTAGTGATAACGAACCTATCTTTAGAAATTTCAGCTATTTGAAAAAATGATGAAAATATCGATATTGAATAATGTTATGTATTTTCTTTTTAAGGTTAATAAGAATATCAATCTTGTTATTTATATTTGTATCTTTATCCCAAATTTATGTGTTATTAAGTTTCAAGATGAATGATGGTCATATAAGTCTTGTAGATTGTGCAACCACTCACACTATTCTTCTAGATAAAATATTTTTCTAAGTTTAAACTAACAAGTGCAATTGCAACCACTCAAATTTAACCAAAGGCTCCGGAAAAGCAAACATAAAGCCTATTAAGTTATATGTTGTTGTGAACCAGAAGTTCAACAACCCAGACTTTTATTCTTTGGCATGATATACCTAGGTCGATTTGGGTCTCTAATGGGCATCAAATCATAAAACACTCACCACAGAGACATTCATTAAAACGAAATATTCTTTGACCAATAAACACTCATGTGTTGTTTGTTGGCTTCACGAATTATTATTTTAATGGGATTATGCTCCCACCATTTAAGGAAGAAAAGTTGATTCTAGAAGAGTGACAATGAATTACTTGGAATGCATCTATGATGTCTTATCTTGATCCTTATATAAACCAATGTGAATTAGAAGTTTAAAGGATCATTTATTTGCAAACACACAAACCAGTACAAATACATTCATTAATAAAGAAGGTGTGAGAAGTCACATCAGACTAAATATTATAGCATAGGAATGATATCCTGTAGGACAATTAGTAAAATGAATCTAAGACACTTTGAGAATTGGAAACCTATTGGCTCCGAGACATAATTTCAGAAAGAGGGAAATTTCTGGCTTAAACAGAAAAAAAAACAAAGAAGGCAAAATGTCCCTGTAGAGGCACACAATAAATAAGAAGCCCCTTAAAAGGCACATAGTAAACAAGGAGCCCCTACAAAGGCATATAGTAAACAACAAGCCCTACAGAGGCATATAATAAATAAGAAGCCCCTATAGAAGTACATAGTAAACGATAAGCCCTTATAGAGACACAAAGTAAATGAGAAGTTCCCATATAGGCACATAGTAAACGAGAAGCCCATGTAGAGGTACATAATAAACAAAAGGCCCTTGTAGAGGCACATAATAAACAAAAGACTCTAATAGAGGCACATGATGAACAACAAACCCCTAAAAATTTATATGGTAAATAAAGAACCCCTGAAGAGGTAGAAAAAGCACAAAATGCCTCTAAAGAGGTATAGGTAATTGAAAATAATGAGATCAATAAGTTGAGGTGAAAAATGGGGTTGAAATAATATTGTTTTTTATAATATTTTTCAAGTGGAAGAATGCTGAAAAAGAAATGATTGGCCAAAATGGAAAAAGACTATGCTGCCAGAATCACACTTATTAATAAAACGAGAAGTTTTTTTATACCAATAGTCCAAACCACTTGAAAATATAAAGCTTGTTGGCTACAAATGGGCATTTGTACGAAAGAGCCCTAACGGAATCTGAAGGACTGGATATCGTCTTAGATGTTGTCAAAGCATATTTATATAGATCCATAGATAATGATATATACATGAAAATCCTTAAATGATTTAAATTGCTTGAAGCAAATAATACAAAACGTCATAGCATGTACCCAATCAAGTTACAATGATCTTCATATGAACTGAAGCTTTTAGCTCATATTTATTAAAGGAAATGTATGTGAACAACCATATATGCTCGTACATTTTTATTAAGAAATCACAAACATGATTTGAGATTATTGTTATATATGTTGATGATTTAAAATTCGTTAGAACTCCTGAAGAGCTCATGAAAACTACAAAATATTTGAAAAAGGAAATTGAAATGAAAGATATTGGAAAAACAAAATTTTGTCTAGTCTGCTCAGTCGAGCATTTTTCAAACAAGGTGGTTCATCAACTGACGTAATATTAAGAAAATCATTTGCCCTTGTGCCTATTTTAATGGTGAACGTTCAACCACTTGAGTTAAGTATGATAGACATCATATTGGGGAATCACGACATGCATCTCATGCAAGGCACAACCAAACAAAAAAAAAATCATTTCAAAATCATCCAAAACCATAGAAAATGGAAGAAAGGTCATACCCAGCACACGAAGTTTCGAACTTCTTTTGTGTAAATTTGATGGTGTCAACCTTTCGAGAAGTTGATCTACAACAAACCAAGTGTTCAAAGGTAGGAACACCTCTAATGTTAATCCATATGAAGGTTGAAGAGGGAAACTTCCAAAGAAACGACTAAGAGTTTTGATTTGGTGCTAACCAAAACCAAACTTCATAAGAGATGGCTAGAGTAGAGCAATCCAGAGAGAAAAACATTTTCCCCTCTGCAAGTGATGGCTATACATGCTTAGGGTTCTAATTTTGAAGCAAATATAAGCGAATGGAAAAGACCACTGGACCTGGCCAGTAAGGGGTGGTCAGGGCTTAAAGCCCATGGTTAGTCGCCTCTCTCATGGGCTTCAAGCCTAAGCTTGAGCCTAATGACCCTATTACTCATCCAAATGATCCTGGATTATATGTAGCTCTTGCTAGTGTACATCCCTTGCCCCAGTGATGTGGTTCTTGTCCTGTGACTCAGTCGTACCATTGAAGACACTCTTCATGACATTTCCACTATGGAGATTCTGATGTGATCCTCGAGGAGCCCATGGGTATACCCTCATTGTATTATAGTGGTGAATCCTTTATTACTACTTTCCCGAATACCTTTGAATTCTCAGTATACCCCGATCATCACCCACATGAGCAACCTGCGGCGAAACAAGATGAAGTCAAAGCACATAATCAGCATCCAAGATATCCTTGAGTACCTCAAGTCCAAGGATATTTGCACCATTGCTATGATGAGACTATCATCTACATTTACACTTAGCAAACATCCACATATTAACTCTAATCATCACAATGATTACAGTTTTATGAGATCGACTTCTTGATCAAATGAAAGAGTATAACGTGTGCTAGCTTATTCGGATCAACAACGTCTAGTCTTATTGTTCTTATGTGTAGCCTTGATTTCAGAGGTCGGTGACAACGAATCAGCCGCGGAAACTGTCGTCGGGTGTCAGATATCACCTCACATCTCATATATCGGGGCAGATTTACATATAATTTTCTTATAATTAGCCAATTCCTTATAATATTCCACAATAGTTTATTAAACAACTCTTTTACACTTTTACATGCCAAAATATATTAAAACTAGATTATTCTAATATATTTTACAAAGTAGCCTCAAGGCCGCGGCAGGCCTTCGCGTGCTCACGGCCTCGAAGGAGCGTAGTCTTCTCGTGTACTGGAAAGGGGGGTTTCCGCAGTGAGGTGAGCAAAGCTGGTAGTGATAATCTCTTTGCAAGGGTGCTCCTACCTAAGTACTCATGCGGGTGATGACGCACACATCCAAGTAAAAATAACTGCACATTCCTAATTGAATGTCTACATGCCATGGATGAGAATGTGATGCCACATCCATGTCAGAGTCCTCATAGGCTCCTCACCTGATACTAAGCCTATGTGTGACAACAATCATTTTCCATGACATCTAATGATCATATCTTTGACTCATTACATTTTTATATTCATATTTTCATTCACAGTCTTGCGCCTTTTTGTGGGTAGTGGATTTTTTGGTGTGCACCCACGGGCTCCTGAAACTGAACACTTTAAGGCCTTTCCATTTGGGGAAATATGTCGGCCGTAATCAATGGGTCTTTCACCACAGAGGATCTATCGACCTAGCGATACCAGTAGCGTATTGTCCCTTTACCATTTTACCGTATCCCTTGCAACTCGTTTGGACTTGTCCCATTCGCAAGGCAGCTAATCAACATCATGCGTAGTGTTGATCCCTGACCGTGTACCCATGACACTCCGTGAACACACAGCAGTATCGATCGACCATGCACTCCACCCGTATCATGCGATGTTTTAATTGCACGTGTAATGCAATTATTCGATGCATTTTCCTTCATGTTACATGTATATATGAGTCTTCTGTGAACATTTCTGTCTATGGATAATCATAATTGATACATATAATTAGCATCCATGTATGTTAATACATCATCTGACATACATTAACGTATCATATTCTGCTTTTGCATATTTATTCATCTGTGATAACACATGAGGTCACAAGCTTGGACCCATCGAGCGGTACTCTGTACCCCTTCACAATCATGAACCGGTTTGGTTCCCGATCATCCATACAACATCAAACAACCATAAAACCTAGAAAATTTTAGTTTCAGGTTCGACTAGCCTACGGTCTTGGTATGTGATCACTAGTCGCAAAATCCTCATCCTTGATCCCGAGTTGTTGGAACTAAACCTTATGGCCTCTCATGGCCTCCCAAAGATAGCCCATACCATTTTAAAGCCTTTAGGATTAAAATAAACGTAGTAGGAAAATCCCCTACCCAATACATTAGCTTACAACATGTCATGCAATGGTCATGCATCCTGACATTATTCACGTTATTTCAGCCAAAACCTTTTACACTTGGTGCAAAACATGGAGTTTTCAGCAAGGTTATGGTCATCCACTGTCCTCGAGCATGGATAGAATTGTGACTCAATGGGCTTTCCATGAGTCTAGAACACACAGAAAGCGGAGTTCGGACGAAAAGTTATGACCTTAGAAGTTGGAGGTCTGCATGATGTCTTGACCCTTCCACTAAGCGGCTATCGACCTATCCTAGTAGGCACCTTTAGCCGGCCCATTTTTAGCACATTTTACCATCCGGGCACATGAATGGAATCTTGACTCAATGGGATTTCCATAGAGCCCAAGAACACCCAAAAACGGGTTCGAATGGAAGAAGTTATGACCTTAGAAGTTGGAGGTCACATGAATGCTTGACCCTTCCTTAGGCGGCCACGGGCTGTCTGCCCATTTTGCCCAATCGATCCGACCTCGCTGCCATCCACAGGAATATGGATCGAATATTGACTCAATGGGGCTGTATAGAGTCTAGAACACCGAAAGCAGTTCGGAGGAAGAAGTTATGACCCGAGTTGGGGTCCCTGCCGTGTGAGCCAGCCCAGGCGACTGACTTGGCGAGAGCTAACTGGCTTTGGCCGAGCTCAGCTGACCTGTTTGAGCTCACCTACTGTCCTCCACAGGAACATGGCTGGAATCATGACTCAATGGGCTTTCCATAGAGTCCAAGAACACCCGAAACGGAGTTCAGACGAAGAAGTTATGACCTTCCGAAGTTTGAGGTCACACATGAGTAACCGGCCGCTGGTGACCTACCATTTTGTCTGGCTAGGCCCCTGCCCTAACTGGCTAGCCCCAGCACCAACTACCATCCATAGGCACATGGCTGGAATCTTGACTCAATGGAATTTCTATAGAATCCAAGAACACCCAAAACGGAGTTCGGACAAGGAAGTTATGATCTTCCGAAGTTGGAGGTCTGTAATCAAATTATTAGAAGTGACTGACTTAGTGAAATTTGAGCTAACTGTAGCCATTGGTGACTGTTGGCCTCAGCCTGCTATATCCACAGGCACATGGCTGGAATCTTGACACAATGGAGCTTTCCATGGAGTCGAGAACACCTAAAGAACGGGTTTGAATGAAAAGTTATGACGCTTAGAGTTGGAGTCCGCGTGTAGTCAAACCCATCAGTGACCTGACTTGGCGGCGACCTAGCTTTGTGGCCTGCAGCGAGCGACCTCTGGCTTTTGACCTGCTTGGTGACCTCACGGCTGACCTCTGGCCCCGACCTCTCGTGATTCGGCCCATTAGGGTAAAACCAGCCATAACTGGCGTCTACGGAGGTCGAATTGATAAATTGAAAACTAACATCGAGTTCTTGGTTGGCTGATTTACTGAAGGACTCACTATCAAATTTCTTTATTTCCCACCCAAAAACCGGTTCTAAATTCCAGGTTTATGTGTACTACCCATGATGTAGCGACTTCACGTGGTTCAAAATCTGACGAACATTCCTTGGGCGAAACTGACCACCATGACCCTTAGGGTGAAAATAACCAAAGTAGGAGAAGATTTGCCTCTTGGGTTTGTCGAAACTCCCAGTTGGTTTCTACTTGTAGCTCTTGTCACGAGGGAAAGACTTTCCCTCTTGCTTATTTGGAAGCGGAGTGGTGCGTCGTCGAGAGAAAATCTAAGAGAAGAGTGGGAGCCTCTACCACAAGCTCTTGCTCTCAAATCTGGTTTGCCTTTCTCTCATATATAAGTAGGTTGGGAGAGATGAAAGGTAGTGAGATGTCCTCTGTGCCACTTAATCAATTCTAAGTGGCTCCTTAGATTCTGCATATCACATATCCATACACCTTGGATTTCCCTCCAATCATGTGTTTCCACATGTCTCTTCTGGGTCCATGAGCTATTTGTTTGGTAGCTCTCAGCCGATGATGTCCGTCTTGGTATTTCGAATCTGCCGAGTGTCTGCTGGCTGCTACCGATCTTATCGAAAAACGTGGAAATTCAGTATCTCGAATTAGAATAAGTCGACATGGTAGTTAGATTTCATGAGAAATTCAACGGTGAAGTCAGTTTCGTCATCAGAGATCTAGAAAAGATTTTGAATTTTGACCAAAAATTACCATTTACCACTTTATCAAGAAAATTTGGATTTTTGGGGTTTTAGCGATATATTTAGGGATAATTTAAATACTAACATAACTACAGGTATAGGAATACTATTATCGTAGTCCCATCGTGATTTCCTTATCTTTATGTTATGTATCATGGACTTCATTGATGATTTAGATTGATGTGATATTATAATAAATGAATGTCAAATTAATGAATATCTTTGCTTTTATTAATCAAAAATGAGTTCTGCAATAGTGATAAAGTGATTGTCTTTAAGCCTTCTCTAACACATCATACTTAATTAGCTCTGAGAACCAATTATAAATTTAATATTTTCACCAAACTATTGTCGAGAATGTCACGATAATTTTGTATTTTTATCAAAATATAAAAGAAAGATATCAATGATGGGTTTTTACTTCTATTCACTTTTGCATATTACGTTGTAGTACTCTATTCTTATAAGAATTCGATCTTGGTTCTCTAATATGCCTGTCCACCATTTACCACTTAGTCGAGTTAAGGCATCAACTAGTTAGGTTAAATTATAAATTAAATTAAATTGAATGGAGTTAAATAGTTTTACATAAATTAAATTATATGAACAATTTAAATATTTATTTAGTGGAAATTATTTTTTTGATGAATAAATAAAGTTACCAATAGTTGAACAAAAAAATTCACTAAGTTAATGAAGTGTTGATTTATCTCAAAACAAATAGGGGAACTTGTGTTTCGGCCCTTTGATTTGAGAATAATGGCAAAGAAGTCATAAGGAATGCAAAAAAATGGTTTAATACGGTTTCATAGAAAATAATTGTGGTTCAGGTATGGTAATACTAGGTATTACTTTAATAAGTTGTTTGTGTTTCGGGTATGTCGAGTGAATGCTGGTTTATTAAGGTAGTATCATGTCTTATCGCACAAAACATCAATTATTTTCTGATCGTACTGAATCATGTATTTGGAAATATTGTGACTGTATATTTGCAATTATTGAATCAATTGGTTGAAATAAAGTTTTCTATATATATATCATGGTGATTTGATTACAGACCATTTGAAAATCCTAACAATTCATCGATTTTTTACCTCCGCTGACAAAAATACCTCTATTGTTCTCTTGTAAAAATAGTAATTTTTAATAAAGGACATATGTAAATATATAAATATGAAAATATATAAGATAACAAACGACATTTTTATCCGAAAGACACTACTTTTCAAGAAAAAAACATGAAGAGAGTTAAGTTTACAAAATATTAGAACATTTGAGTTTATATATACTTATATATATATATATATATATATATAGAGAGAAGAGAGAGAGAGAGAGAGAGAGAGATTGACAGAAATGAATAGTGATTGATATTTTCCATTGAATAACTTGAGATATAAATAGTACAAATTGAATCAAGAAATGAAAGAATGAATCTAGTAACTAAATCTAGACTAAGCATATTTGTACACTAGAATCAATCTAAATCTAAATATTACATTTTTATAATTATTGGATTTATATTAAATTAGATTTAGAATCTGCTTCTTCAATATGCCCCCGCAAGTTGGAGCTCTGACAGGAGAGACCAATCTTGAGTAGCAACTGATGAAAACGTATGCAAGGTAGAGGTTTGGTGAGAGCATCTGCAAGGTGATCCACGGAGGCAACATGTGTAACACGAAGATCACCGTTTTGAACTTGTTCGCAAATGAAGTAGTAATCTAGTGCAACATGTTTCATAAGCGAGTGAAACACCGGATTAGAGCAGAGGTTGGTCGCACCAACATTTAATAAGTAGTGGAGTAGCGGGTATGCGGTAGAGGAGTAACCGGCTCACGAATAAATTAGATATCAGCCAATTACTTGGCGTTGGTAGGAGACGGCGATATTCGATCTTTAGTGGAGTGTCTGTTGTGCGTTGTTTCTTGGAACTCCAAGAAACTGGATTGCGCTCGAGGTATATAATGAATGCACTGGTTGAAGTAAAATCATCTTTATTTCTAGCTCAGCCAGCATCAAAGTAGGCATGTAAGCGGAGAGGCGAATGACGATGGATAGTTAGCTCATGATCAATAGTGTCACATAAATAGCAGAGAATATGTTTTACGACAGATCAGTCAGCGAATTCGAATTGATGCATAAATTGAGAGAGTTTATTACATTGTAAGCAATGCAGTCGGGTCATCGGTATATACTAAAGGCTGCCGACAATGGTTTGAAACTTAGATGGATCGGAAAGGGTAATGCCCAACTTAAGAGACAAGGTCGGTGTGGTCGGCAATGGGGTGGAGATTGGTCGGGCATCTGTCATCGTAGTTTGGGCAAGGAGGTTTGCTATATACCGCCGTTGGGAAAGGATCAGACGAGAGGGTGAGGAAGGACTTCAATGCTAAGAAAGTAAGTCAAGCACCCCAGTCGCCCGAGTGAGAACCAGCAGAAACTAAGGTGATGAAGTCTTTGGCAGCCGTGGATTGTTTCGGTGATTATGTCGTCAAACATACTATCATATAGATGGAAACACTAGTGCTATAGAATGAAACGATATTTGTGGAGTTGAGAAAACCGGAGGTAATCATGTTTTGAGTTCATTATACCAGCAAGGGAGCTCAACGAGACCATAGATGACTTTCTTGCGATCGACATACTTGATTAGGAGTGATCGTGTCTGTGAAGCCTTGTGGTTGAACCATGAAAATATCCTCGGTAAGGGTGCCTTGTAAAAATGTCGTTGACATCTAGGCGCGGAGAAGCACCACTGCGTGACTAGTAGCGAAGAGAACCAAGCGAATAGTGGTTGGTTTGACCCAGCAGTCAGAGGTGTCATGATGAATCGGAATGAGGCATTGATGAAACCCTTGGCGATGACGAGGGTTGTACGTCCACTGAGCCATCGAGGTAAAGTGTTTCATTCGAAAGATCCACTTACAGCCCACAATGTTTAGAACCAAATCGAGTGGAACCCAGTTCAAGTGCAGTGAACAAGGGCATAAAAATTCTTAGGCATCATTGTGTGCCGTTTGGGGTCTTTGATGACTGGGTTCTGGTCGAGTTGAGGTCATCAGAATTTAGTTGGGCGGAAAGTGACTTTCTGGATTGGTTTGTGGATGTTGTGGCGAGAACGAGTGACTATTGGGGAGGTATAAGCAGTGGGACGGGTAGCTCGGGCAAGGGACGGGAATCTCAGGTGCTCGGGTGATCGCAGGTAGATGGGTTGTGATTAGGGGGCCCAGAAAGGGTGGTTCAGTAATTAGAGTGCGGGCGAGTGGGACGGGGTAGTGGGGCTCGAGCATAAGGCGGTCGGTATGGCGGGGTGCAGGAAGGGCCGGTCTCCAGGTAGGATGCGGGATACGAAGGGACGGTGGATTTGTTGTTGTTCTTGAGCCGTGATGTAAAGTAGAGCAGGGGAAGAGGAGCGGAAGTGGGTGTGAGGAGCGATTGGAAGCTAGGAAAGGAGGAGAGGGCCAAACATTAGAGAAATAGAGAGAGAGGTTTGGATCGTTGCTCTTATACCATGTAGAGATTATTTATAAATGAATAATGATTGATGTTTTTCATTAAATAACTTGAGATATAAATAGTATAAATTGAATCAAGAATGAAATAGATTAGTAACTAAATATAAACTAAGCATATTTGTACACTAGAATCCAATCTAAATCTAATATTACATTTATAATTAAAGTTTAAATTAGTGATTTGAAATCTAGTTCTCCAATAATATATATATATATATATATATATATATATATATATATATATATATATATATACTTCTAAAATTTCACAATTTTAAAAAAATCGAGTCCCACCGCAAAAGGATGAAAACATTGGTTTGGACGGATATATCGATTCACCCAATTTTACGGATATCGAGTGATTTTGTAAAATTTTATAATTCAAGGAATATTCAAATTTTAAGATATATTTAATGTACATATCATAATTATTTTGAAATTGAAGGGAATGATAATATCAATTAGCTTTTGAAAAAAAATTAAATTTTTTTACTAGATTTATATTTATTTATTAAAAATTAAATTATTTTATAAAAACATATCTAATCACATTTAAGAAATAAATTATTTATATAACTTATAAAAAATAATGGGTCAAAACTCTCAAGTTTTTGTTAAAGTTTAAAAGTATTATTTTGAAATCATCACAATAAACTTAAATTTCAAAATGAAAAGTTATTAATTACTTAATATTTTTAAAATTAACATGATCTATACCATATATAAAAGATGTGGTGCCCCATGTAGGACAAAATTTTTTTTATTCCCATATTGCCCCTATCTTTTACTATATCTACAGTATTAACATAAAATATATTTGCAGAGATTATCATTTTCAATAAATCATGTGCTTATCATAATTACAAGATGAGTCATGATTGTTTGACTCGCTGTCTATTTCAATTCCTTATGAATCTCACGATGCACCAACACGAAAAGAAAAAAGTCATATTTTAATATTGTCGCAAGTCATTCAAATGTTGGTTATACGACCTGAGCGAAGGCTCCTTCACACACTACAACAAAAATGGTTTTATTGAACGTTTGACTTATGTCAAATATCTGCAAAAAAAATATCACTTTAACTTTATACAACATTTTACAAAAGCGCATTAAACATATGTTGCCTAGATGACAAAAAAGCTTTGGTCTATAACATCAAAAGAAAATGTCGATTATATGTACTTTGTGACGTATTGTACAACATTTTGAAGTGTTGTTAAATCCTTTCAATTATGTGTTGTAATACATAGTTGTTACGACATGTTATTACGTCACTTAAATATACTATTTTGACTCTTCCAAGTGTCACAATATCAATTTATTATGATAGACCTTATGATATTTTTAAGTGTTGTTAAATCCAAGTCATTACGAAATTAATATGTGTCATAATACATCGCTATAATGACTATGTTATTTGTGTCTCATAAATTATAATGCTACAATACTTTCAAATGTATTTGTATTAGTTTATTATGATATGACTTCTAACATTTTTAAGTGTTGTGACATCCATTCGGTTACAACATTATTATCGTCGTTGTATCTTTGTGATGATGACATTTGGTAGTGTTGTTTGAACATAATGTTTGATACTTTTAGTTGTAGTCATATCAGTCTTCCGATGTTACTCTGCGGCATTTTGTAAGTGTTGCTAAAGCGAGCTTCAGTTACAGCATTATTATGTGTCATAATATATATCTACTACGATATGTGGTTGTGTCGTTCAAGTATAATGTTTTGATACTTCCAAATGTTGCCATATATGTTTATTATGATAGTACTACTTACGTTTTTAAGTGTCGATAAAACAGCTCCAATTACAAGCGTTATTTATATGTTTGCGATACATTTACCTTGATATTTATTGTGTAGTTTAAGCATAATGTTTTGATACTTACAATTGTAGGGATATCGGTTTATTATGATATTATTAGGCGTTTGTGATACTCGCGAGTGTCGTTATGACAATTGTCATAAACAATTGTATTAGACATTTAAAAAATGTCATTATTCATCATCCTTTTACGCATATAATTTTCATTTTTATCATTATTATTAATCTGCTACCTCGTCTAAAGTAGAGTATATATGTATACCATATGATATTTATATTAATTGAAATAGAGAAATTGTCAATAAAATATGCATACTTGTAGAAATAAGAGTATTAATAAGACCTTAAATTTATCAATAAAAAGTTTATATAACGATATAAATTTAAAATAAAACAATGTTATAATATTAAAAAGGCATTATCACATGCCTAATCCAACACATAAGTCAAATATCTAAATAAAATAAAAATAAAATATTAAAAACTATATAAATTAAACTAAACAAGTATTTCTTCAAATACGCAACTGCCGGTTGTAGCACCACATCACGCCTAATAGCAAATATACGGTAATTTCTTTACAGTACATCAAAATTGCAACTTGTTAGCCACCGCTCCTTGTTGGGCTCATTCATTTGTTCTTCTTGGCCTCTTTCTCATGCATTTGGAATTGATTTTGAAACCCGTTCCTCGGACAGAGCCATATTTATCTGGACGGGGACTTTAGAAATTGCATCTTCTTTTAAAGGATCTATAGCCTCATTAAAAGTTTCACCTTTTTCTTCATCGATAGTTAAAAGTTGTTCAATTTTTCCTACAAAATGAATTCGATCTAATACGTACAAATATCGACTAAATTTAGGGTATTCAAAATAACCCCAGAGTAAGAAAATAAATTTACTAAAGTTCTTTACTTGATTAGAAGATACATGTGATCCATCTTTATACTTGTGATACTTCAAAAAGATCTTTATTCGGTTTGGTTGACGCCCATTTTTCTTAAACTATAGTAAACACAAAATTAATCATCACTTCAATTCAATTTCAAATAAATAAATAACATTTCAAAATCAAGATAATTCAAAGGGAAAGAAAATAAAATTCTCGATAGTAAAAATTAATACCTCTGCTTCAGCCCTTCGAGCATATGAAATAGTCCCAGAAGTATGTGACTTTTTCATATGCGACCTTATGTCCTTATCCCTTTCAGATTTATGCTATTATAAGTACAAATAATAAAAAAATGGTTATATACATGGCCCCAAACCAGGTGTCAGTTTGACTACAGTGAACAGTGGAAAATCTATATGTCTCATTATTCACGAGACCCATGCAAATAAAGGCCCTTGGGCCTGCATCAACACTCATCAAAATATATACCTTCTGTTCCAATAGTCGAGCTAATAAATTACTCTTACCAAACATATATCAAAGTTTCTGATTTTAATACATGTTAAAACTAAAACCATAAGCTCCCTGACTTCGGCTTTCTTGAATCGACCTCCCAAATGGCTAGTCTTCGAGCAGCCTATTACGAAAAATATTCCCTCAGCGGGGTGAGTTATCGCCCGATAGTGGAATCTCACCTAAATGGGTTACTCCGCCTAAGTGCTTGTCTGATGATCCAATATAAACACACACTCAAGTAAATGCGTGATCCTGCTTGAGATGTCTACATGCCCCATTCCCATGTCTGGAGTCCTCATCGACTCCTCACACTTGCCTAAGCCATGTATGAGAAAAATAATCATTTTCAAAACAAAACTTGTTGTTCTTGAAAATACACTACCGAATGTCGGTAAAAATATGGGACTACCCTCCGAGGTGAATGTGTTGGAGAACTTCCCATACTTGATCCTTGGTCCTCATTCGAAGTGATGTTGGACCCCGTCTCGACCCCATTCTCATTCATCCTGAAATTCCTTTATAGCCGTATTTCATTTTCGAAAATTCATGTCATGCACTCACACCTAATTTCTAGGTTACCCCGGTGCATATGAAATGCATTATCCCATTTCAACACAATCCAACCAATATATCAAATATGTATATATTTTCAATCTTGCAATCACATAACATGCAATTCAATTTCAATCAAGCAACTCCCAAATTAGCTCACTTGAACTAATCAAAATTTCATTTCCAATGGCCTATACACACAATTATATTCCATATAATTGTGACATCCTGCTAATACACAAAGTTCATGCATTAACCTATCCATTTCCACACAAACCAAGCCATTCACTTCAAACAATTTCCTACACTTAACACATGGACGTTCTTGGTCCATTTCATACAAACTGGGACTATTTTGAGTCCCCAACGAGCAAAGTGAAGAACATCCATGGGCGCCCTCATCAACTCTAGATTCACTTCTTTGCGGAACCAAATTCCATAGTCGTCCAGGCCTTATACACACTAAACACAATTTATTGAATAAATTCAACTACGAGCGTAGCTTGATGTACCTTTGTCACGGACTATCAAATGTTTCAAAGAACACATTTAGTCTCAAGTTTTGGGACCGATCAATGACCACTCACGGCCTGATCATGCTCAGCATCCTGAAACACTTAAATCAAGAATAAACCAAGTAGGATAAAGCCCTACCTCCCGGAGTTTGTCGAAACTCAGCAGGTGCCACAGCGTTGCCTTCGGCTGCGTATAACGACTCCTTCTTGGCCAGAAGAAATCGGAATGTCCAGGTCGCCGGGATCTTAGAAAGAAGTTGCACACTCTCTCTCTAAAATATCAAAACCTAACTCTCTGCAATTCGTTTTTTTTTTCCAGCCCCTCACGTTTTGGTCTTCTATTTTGAAGAAGAAGAAGACCACTATTGGCTATCTTGTCTTCTTCCTCATTAAGAAATTCTAAAATTCTCATTATGTCCATTCTCTTGGATTTTTGACACTTAGCACAATCTCGAAGGTGAATTTCTTTCATGCAACATGTGTCATGAGTACATGTGATAGGTGACTTTGTCACATCACATGTCATTCTGACACCGTGCTCGGTGCCTCGAAAAGCATTCTGGGTCCGTATGCGGAGTGTGAAGTCGACTTGTTAGCTAGATTTCGGCGAAGCGGTCAAGCGGTGAAATCCGTTTCATCATCCGAGATCTATAAAAATTTTGGATTTTTTTACCTAAATTACGATTTTGCCATTTTTCGATAAATTAGATTTTCTCGGGGTTTCACAATATCTAATAAAATAATGTACATATTACTTATATTTTTAAGCTAAATCTCATACCTGCCATTGAGTTGAATACCATTTCTCTGCAAGCTTACCCCATTGATTTGGGTCGGTTCTCGAATATGGGTTGGCCTTTAACTCTGAATAGAGAGTGAGTAAAAGATGGCTAACAAAATTGAAGAACTGACAAACCTTTGAATAAACAAGGAGAGCATGATTTCACGAAACATGAATATCTAACTGCCACTTATTTCTATCTATCACCATAACCATAGATGCATTGCATCCTATCGTCTTAGGAAGAGGCATAACATGAAAGAGGAGATATTATAAAAAGCTCATAAAGGTAAAATAAACAACAAGGAAGAAAGAAGTGAATCTTCGTTTTGGAGGTGTCAATCTCAACTTCATATGAAGTGTGAGAGCCCCGAATCCAGGGGTTTGGTTGACTATCAGTCAACCTACGGAGAAAATCTATATGTCTCGTGTCGAGACTCATGCACAGTAAAATGGCCATGAGCCCTGCATCGATACTCATGAATGTACTGACTATATTCGATAGTCAAGTTATTTTATTACTCTTAATACAAATACATATTAAATCTACAATTCTAATACATATTGGCCAAAAGCTCAAAGCCCTGACCGGCTTTCTTCAAAATCGGTCTCTAAAATGGCCGAGTCTTCTCGAAAGGCGCCCACAGTACACAGAAAAAATGTTCCCTCGATAGGGTGAGCTATCGCTTAATAGTGGAATCACCCAAATGGGTTACTCTCCCTAGTATATGCAATGCTCTGAAATAAACACACTCAAGTAAATCGTGATCCTCTTGAATGTCTACATGCTCATTCCCATGTCTAGAGTCCTCACCCAGACTCCCTCACACTTACTAAGCCGTATAGAAAAATATCATTTTCAAAACAAAACTTGTTGTTCTTGAAAATACACTACGGCTTGATGTCGGTAAAAATATGGACTACCCTCAGGGGCGAATTGGTTGGTGAGCTTTTCATAAATGATCATAGTCCTCATCAGAAATGATCTGTTGGCCCGTCTCTGACGATTCTCAGGAAAATCATCGATGAAATTCCTTTGCCCAGCCATGTTCGTTTTCGGAAAATTCATGTCGTACACTCACCTAAATTCTAGGATTTACCGGTGCATATGAAATGCGATATGTCATTTCAATCATTTTTATCTGATATATCAATTATGCATATATTCACAAATTACATTCACCACATGTAATTTTAACGTGGGTCTGACCATCACCCAATTGTCATTGAGCTGTTATTATTCATCAAACATCACTAGTGCTTTCATTTGAAGCGGAGATTCACAATCTCATCTCGATAAGCTACACACACGATTATATTCCATATAATTGGGCAAATCTAATATCATCTCGAGAGCTATACACAGTCTATTATATAATTGTGACATCATGTTAACACAAGCTTATGCATTAACTTTATTAATTCCACACAACTCAAGCCATTCATTTTCAAAAATATTTCAATAAATTGTAAACAAACACCCCCGGGCAGCCCACACGGTCGGGTATCGAATGTTTCAAAAAAAAGTTCAACGGTCGGTCGAGTTTTGGGGCCAGAGGTAACAACCAGACCAAGCTAGAAACATTACAAAACACTTAAATAAGTGCTTCCAAATCCAGGATAAAACTGCCTCCACGGGTTTGTCAAAACTCCAGCTTTTTGGTGTCACGCGTAGCTCTCATCGCGTAGATCAACTGCCTTCGGTCTTTGGCCCGAAAGCCTACGGTCAGATTTTAAGTAAATCGAGAAAGAAACAAAGAAAAAATTAAAATATCTCTCTCTCTCCTCTCTCATTCGTCAGAGTCAGAACTCAACCCTCCTCCTTTTTATTTTGATTTTTTTTTTTGATTTTATTATTGTGCTCTTATTATATTATATTATTATTATTATTATTATTATTATTATTGTGTGTCACAGATACATAATTTATATTACCACATTTAGATTAGTTTCTATCAGAAAAATTTTATTTATTTCTTTTCAGTTCAATTCTTTTAAATGAACTTCTTTCAGCCTTGTTTCGACTTTGAGATTTTAGTAAAAATCTGGTCATAATCTTGGCGGTTATCACGGAAAATCGTAAAATATTAGATTATCTCGAATTTATCGAAACTTTTAAGGTCAGCTAGACTCAGCGACGAATTCTTGCATAGTCGTTTAGTCAAAAGCGAGATATAGAAGAATTTTAGGTTTCAATAAGAGTGCAATTTCCTTTTTAGAAAAATTGAATTTTTCTCGGGTTTTACAAAGAAGACCATCAAAATCTATCGTAAGAAACCCGAAATCTAGACATATAATTAAGGAAAACAAATTATAGAATCTAGGGGATGAAAGATGGGAGAAATTAGGAAATAAACACATTGGCATATTCATAGGCGGCCACGGGCAGGAGAAGACGATAGAGAGAAACCTGCATCACATAAGAGCGATAATTCCTTAGGCCTTTTTAAACTTCAAATCAAATTTGTTTTATTTAATTTTTTAAAATTTTAAATTAAAGTTTAAAAATAAAAACAAAAATTAAAATATATTTTGATTTGACAGAAATATCAAAAAATGAAATATAAAAAAAATATCATAAATATCTTAATGGATATTTTTAAAAATATCCATAAAATATAAATGGTTCAAAAATCAAAATTCATGAAAATATTTTAAACACTTAATTTGATAAAATAATAACAAAATACATATAAAAATATTTTATAAACTTAATTAAGGTATTTTAAAATTTAAAAAACGTTTTTGTTAAAGTGTTTTTGTAAAAAGTGTTTTATTATATTAGAAATAAAATTTTAATTATTTTTAATATTTCATTTCAATAATTTACTCATGGGATAACTTTTTAATATTTCCTTTAATTTATTTAAATAAATTAAAATTATTAATTTGTGACATCAGCATGTTTTAGTATGTGAGAGTCTTGCGTAGTCGATACGTAATTGAGCCTTACCTTTATCGCCTATCTCTCCCCATCTCTCATTTCACGGGCTTAACTTCTTTCTTGCATCTCTCTTACTCTCTCTCTAAATTACATGGTCTACCTCTCTGGCCAATAAAACAAATAATTAAAATAAATTTTAGAAAAATAAATATCAGCAGATTTTAAACTAAGTAGATATTTATTTATTTATTTTAAAATTTTGATTGAAGTTTAAAAATAAAAACAAAAATTAAAATATTCTTCTTAAAAAAAAAGAATTTTTTTATTTTTTTATTTTTTAAAATTAAAAATTTTCTAAAACTGAATATTAATTTTTATTTTGAATTTTTAATAAATTATTCTAATTAAATATTTTTCTTTTATATTTATTTAAAGTAAAACTAAAGTTAACTTTTATTTTATTTTTAATTAGATTAAAATCAATTTTGGATTATTAAAAAAGCGATTTATGCAGATATACAGGCTCGGTTGGATTAAAACCTTTTAAAGCAGACATGGGGAGATGAAGGTTGATGCCCAATAGAAACCAGGTTCTTTATATTGTAAAAGTGATTAAACTTTCAAAACTTATTAAAAACAATTAAAACTTTATTTGTTGAACACGTGGACATCTCACATCCACTCCGTCGAGTTATATGGATTTGTTTTTTTTTTTTAAGCTGAATCGATTGCTTATTGTTTATAAACATATAAATAATGATCAAAAATATGGAAAAATATATTTTGATTTGTGAAATATTAAAATAGGAAATATAAAAAAATCATAAATATCTTAATGGATATTTTTAAAAATATCGTAAATATAAATGGTTCAAAATCAAAATTCACTTGAAAATATTTAAACATAAGAATTTGATAAAAATAATAACAAAATACATATAAAAATATTTTATAAGCTTAATTAAGGTAGGTATTTTAAAAAGTTTTTGTTAAAAGTGTTTTTTGTAAAGTGTTTTATTATATTAGAAATAAAATTTAATTATTTTAGTATTTCATTTAAATAATTTTACTAGTGGATATTTTGATATTTCCTTTAATTTATTTAAATAATTAAAATTATTAATTTGTACTCTAGCGTGTTTTGGTGTGTGGCCCGTAGATCAATCTGTAATTGAATACTACCTTCTGCTACGCTTTATCTATATTCTCTCGTTTCGCGGGCAGCTTACTCTTTCCATCTACATGCACTCTCTCTCTACATTACAACGATCTTCCTCTGCAAACCATAAAACGGATAATTAAAATAAATTTTAACGAAATAAAGATCAACTTCGATTTTAAAACTAAAGTAGATATTTATTTATTTAATTTTTAAAATTTTGAATTGAAGTTTAAAAATAAAAACAAAAATTAAAATATTATTTTCTTAAAGAAAAAAGAATATTTTATTTTTTTTATTTTTTAAAATTAAAAAATTTCTAAAGCTGAATATTAATTTTATTTTGAATTTTTAATAAATTATTCTTAATTAAATATTTTTCTTTATATTTATTTTAAAGTAAAACTAAAGTTAACTTTTATTTTATTTTTAATTATATTAAAATCAATTTCAATCATATTAAAAACAATTGTCTGCATGCTTCAAATTACTGGTTAAAGTTCCTTTAAAGCAAGCATACGGTATTTAATGTTCAGCTTTAATAACAATTTACTATATCAGAAAAGTCGACAAGCCTTTCAAAAATTATTAAAAACAATTAAAAGCTTTTATTCGTTAAACACGTGGACATCTCACATCACTCAACTTAGTTATATGCTTGTTTTTTTTTTAAACTCAAATCAATTATATTGTTCTAAACATATAAATAATGATCAAAATATGATATTGATTTGGATGTAAATATCAAAAAAAGGAAATATAAAAAATCATAATATCTTAATGGATATTTTTAAAAATATCCATAAAATATAAATGGTTCAAAATCAAAATTCATGAAAATATTTTTTAAACACTTAAAATTTGATAAAATAATAACAAAATACATATAAAATATTTTATAAACTTAATTAAGGTAGGTATTTTAAAAATTTTAAAAATCGTGCAAAGTGTTTTATTGTTATAAATAAAATTTTAATTATTTCTAATATTTCATTTCAATACTCTTTGTACTCATGGGATAACTTTTGATGTTTCCTTTAATTTATTTAAATAATTAAAATTATTAATTTGTAACCTCTAAGCATGTTTCAAAGGTGGCGTAGCTTCTTCGTATCAATACACTGGTCCTACCTCTTCGCTACGCCTATCTCCCACTCGCGACGCCCCAAATCCCGGGGTCCGCTCGACTCACCCACAACCCGCGAAACACTCGTGGAGTGTCGAGTGACCCGACATTTCTCACTCTAAAACGGCAGCTTCCTCTTTGTAACGGAGCTCTACCCAAATACAACACCTGTGAATAACCTGTCCCAATATACACAATGACCACAAGGGGTCTCATAACTATACCGAGTAAAATGACCTCTCGGGACTGTGATTATCACTCACAACATATATAAACCATATAATCCATCACACGAGCAAACAAATTACTGCCCCTTAAACAATACTCATAAAACATCCCAACTATATATCATAGTTACAAGAGTTAATGATCTACTCTTATACAACACATATATTAAAATTCTAAAAATTCCAATACATGTAAAACCACCAAAGCCACATGCCGGCTTTCTTCTAAAACTCAGCCTCTAGGATGAGCCGTCTCCTCGCACGCTCCCTGTACCTGTAAAATAGTATCCCTCGACAGGGTGAGCTAATGCTCGCAAAGGAATCACCCCAAGTGGGCTACTTCACCTAAGTGCATATGCAATGTTCCAAAGTGCAACATACATTCAAGCAAATGCATGATCCTACTAATGTCTAATTTATCATCTCGGCACTCGAGTCCATCGATTCCCTCACACTCGCCTAAGCCTCGTGATGAGAATTATGTTTAACCCGAATAATCAATGCCTCCGACACGATTGATATTTTTAGTATGGACACCACCCGATCATTTTTAGTTTTAGACAACCCTCCTTCTAGACTCACCTTATGCACTCACTCCTATCATCCTGTGGTGCCCCCAAGGCATAATGCATGATGCCAATCTATTGTACTACCATCATGCAAATATATAAACATGCATATATTCACATAAAAATTAAATCACACAATCATGTTATGTAATTTCACATTTCATCACATCAAAATTAGCTCACATGGGCTAATGATCAAACACGAGCAATTCTACTTGAATTACTCGACCAAACACATTAATTCACAAAATTTATTTTGTGAACACTATTTCCCTGAATAAGGAAACCCTACATTATTCCCTGAAAAATCACCACCTGTTTGCTCACTTTATGAACCCGAATTTCATGGTCATTTCCGGCCTCATTCCAATCAAGACATGATTTATCACATAATTGCACAACCAATGACCCAAATCAGCCCGTGGACAGTCACGGGCTGTCCACTTGAGTCTCTAACATTTTTCCACCTTGGTTCTAAGCTTTGGAACCGATCAAACAACCATTCAAGGCCTCATACACATCACAACATGATTTAATGCATAAATCATGACACAAACAGCCCACACACAACCCACACACATCCCGTGAACTCGTAAAATGGCTCCAAAATTATACACCCTGGCCCCAAAATTGGGACTGACAAAACTACCACGCCATTCAACTCAAACATTAACATAGCTCTGAAACAAAGAATAAAAACCCAAGTAGGAAGAAACCCCTACTTCTGAGTTTGTCAAAATTCTCAAACCGGAGACCCACGAAGCCCTCCGCGTAGAGCGCCTTCCTTCTGTCTCCCGAAGACCGGCCGACCACGGATCGGGCTTCGATATTCTAGAGAGAAGGAAGACACCCTCTCTCTGAAAACGAATTTCAAACCTCACTGTAAGTGCACCCCTTATTTTCACGTTTTTCTCTTTGGTTAATGGAGGAGACAACACTGTAGCTATTTTGTCCTATTCAACTTAACAATTTAATTAATTCCCAATACGTCCCTTCCTTTCCACTTTGACATTCTAAGACTATTCCTACTGGTCCATTTTCATACTTTCTACTCATGCCACTTCCGGCACATGAGTACGTGTTATATGTGACTTTCTCGTCGCATCGGTAATCATTTTACGCAAGCACCCGAAACGCCGACGCTCAGTGCGTAAAACGCTATTAACTCCAACCGTCTAATTCTACAAAATTTTACGTGAGAACTGGGATTTCTCGCAGACCATTCCAACGTAATTCATTTCACATCCGAGAGATTCAGAATAAATTTCTGATTTTTAACCGAAATTACAATAATTTTGTAACCGAAATTACTTATTTGCCATTTTTCCGTAAATTGGAATTTCTGTCTTACACACTCTCTCATTTCACGGAGCCTAACTTCTTCCATCCATCTCTCTTTCTCTCTCATCTGCAGTCTCCCTCTCTCTCTAAACCATAAAACAGATAATTAAAAATAAATTTTAATAGAAAAATAAAGATCAACTTCGATTTTAAAACTAAAGTAGATATTTATTTATTTACTTTTTAAAATTTTAAATTGAAGTTTAAAAATAAAAACAAAAATTAAAATATTCTTTTTTAAAAGAAAAATGAATATTTTAATTTTTTATTTTTTAAAATTAAAAAATTTCTAAAACTGAATATTAATTTTTATTTTGAATTTTTAATAAATTATTCTAATTAAATATTTTCTTTTATATTTATTTTAAAGTAAAACTAAAAGTTAACTTTATTTTATTTTTAATTGCATTAAAAATCAATTTTCGAACTATTAAAAACACCGTCTGTATGTTCAGCCTGGCCAAGTTAAAACCTTTTAAATGCAAGACATGGGGAGATGAGGGTTCGAGTCTTAATAGAGACAATTTACTATATTGTAAAAGTGATTAAGCTTCCAAAAAACTTATTAAAAAACAATTAAAACTTTATTTGTTGAACACGTGGGCATCTCACATCACTCAAATTAGTTATATAGTTTTTTTTTTTTTAAACTCAAATCAATTATATTGTTCTAAACATATAAATAATGATCAAAATATGGAAAAAATATGTTTTGATTTACGTAAATATCAAAAAAGGAAATATAAAAAAAAATATCATAAATATCTTAATGGTTATTTTTAAAAATATCCATAAAATATTTTATGAAAATATTTTAAACACTTAAAATTTGATAAAAATAATAACAAAATACATATAAAAATATCATTTTATAAACTTAATTAAGGTAGGTATTTTAAAATTTTAAAAATGTTTTTGTTAAAGTGTTTTTTTGTAAAAGTTTTTATTATATTTTAAATAAAATTTTAATTTATTTTTAATATTTCATTTCAATAATTTTACTCATGGATAAGATTGCCAGACGTTATTGGCAGACACGACTACTAGGGCTTGAGATGGGCTTAGGCAATTGCTATCATAAGTGAAATTCTGGATCACTAGCGTCATAGCTTAGTATTTCCAGTTTAGGCACACGAATCTAGGAGTTCATGGACGGTTTAGACCATCGTGATGCATGGTGTGTTTCGTGGTTGTGTTCTGATATGTGTTCCATGTTTGTGATTGTGTGATTGTGTGTTACACATTGCGTGGAAAACTTATACACGGTATGATGTATATGGGAAATGTTATTGCATGGGAAAATTATATGCATGGCATAATGTATATAAGAAGAAGTGGAATGCTAAGATTAGGAACTATAACCTTAGGGGTTCGGAAAATGAAATGAACCTGAAAGTGTTGAATTTTATTGAAATAAATAAAAGAAGTGGTTGGCAAGTAGCTCCACTCTAGGCATGAACTGCCATTCATGGTTGTTAAGTTCCATTAGGCACTGGTATGTGCATTACTAGTTAGACTGAGATGAGATTAAATAAAGTTTGTTGCCATTTGACAGGTGTAGATGGCAAGTCGAGGCCAAGGACGTAGAGGTCGTCCACGAGGTGCCAGCCAGGCACCACTTCCGCATTTGACCGCCAGCCTTTGCCGAGGTCAAGCCGTCATAGCCGGGCCGGCCATTGCATACAAAGCACAAATAGCCAGTAGTCAAGGAGGTCCGAGTAACCTCCGTAGATTTAAGTCACATCATCCTCCGACGCTACGTGGGGAGGGGATCCGATTGCGGTAAACCATTGGTTCCAGAGACAAGAATGTATCAAGGCTTCGATATTACCTTCTCGATTAAGATCGCCAGTCTGCTCCAGCCTAGAGTGGTAAGTCCCAAGTGTGGTGGGACTAGGTTAAGACCTCAGTGGATTTGTGAGGCAATGACTGGCAAATGCTCCATGGGCTCTTATGAGCAAGTATTTTCCTAGCCAACGTTAGACATGTGGGCCCAAGAGTTCCTCCTAGAGTCGTATGTGGAACCATTACGATGCTGATGGAGTACATGGTCAGATTCACTGAGTTGGCACGTTTTGGTGATGACTATGTGGCCACATATATGGCCAAGGTCAGGAGATTTGAGAATGGACTGAAGTCATTCATTCTCGTGGCAAGATCGTGGCCTCCGCCTTACAAGACACGGACTCTAAGTGGCTCCGGACACCAGCCATAAAGAGAGAGATGGATGACGACAAGGCATTCGAGATGCGAAAGCGCCGGAAGAGAGAAAGGAGGATCACTCTTCTTCGAGATCGGGCTTAGAGGTTAAGGCCTCTCGGGAAAAGCCATCAGATGGAAAATTCTCCTCTGTGATCTGTGTGGTGAGAGTCGGGTCAAATATGGTAGACATATCGGGTTTGATGTCAATCTTTACATGGATGAGTTGACAACCCACTCCAAGTTGTCACCGACAAGACTCCGAGGTGGGCTATCATACCCAACACGGTCTTGAGTTGTGTAGAAGGTAGCATATGATATGAGCGTGTGATAAAAGGCAATTTCGTGGACAAAATTTCGTTATGGAGAATGTAAAACCGTGAGAAAATTCAATTTTTCCGAAAAGGGTAAAACGGTACTCGGGTTGAAAATCTGGAAATTCTCTAGGATCTCAAATAACGAAACTGGATCGCCTCCGGTTAAATCTTCGCGAAATCTAGTGACCTAGAAAAGTTTCGTCGACCTCGAGACAATCGAAATATTTTACCATTTCAAGTTATAAGTCGCCAAGTGATTTCTCAGGACGGTGATTTACATTTAAAATCTCGGTCAAAATGACTTGGGTTAGGTTCATTGAAAATAAAGTGAACTGAAAGAAATAAATTGTTTTTTGGGGACAAAACGACCTTACTGGAAGCAATATGAACTATGAATATCAAATAATAAAATAATAATAGTAAAATGGAAAAAATCAATCAAAAGTGGGGCGTAGAGTAAGGTCGAGGAGAGAGCTGGAGTAGAGAATATTATTTTTATTTTTTTCTTATCTTTGTTTCTTTTTCTTCAGATCACAAAATCCGACCGTAAGTTTTTATCTAAATGGCGTTGATCTATCGACGAGCCACGCTGCGGACACCAAAATTGAGCCAGCTCTAACCCACGAGGCAGTGAATTTTCCTACTTGTGTTATTTCTAAATTCTAAAGGTCATTTAATGGTCGTGATTGGCTTAGAGGTGGTGAAAGGTCAGAATTTCAGTTTCAAATTTTTGACGAGTATAGGAATTTTTAGAAATTTTCGGATTGTTTTCGCATTATCCCACTTAATTTCGGATCAAGTTTCAAACGTACCAATCGAATTTTCGCGACCGTTGGGACAATATGACAGTAATTTTCTGACTATTTTCAGTAGTCCCTGACTATGTCGAGGTTTGGCTTTGATCCAGACCGATGTCTGTGTTTCAGGGTATGTTTTGTATCACAATATTCTGATGAACCGTGAAGGGACCAAGAGGTGCCCCTGCTTTATATGGCTCCGCATATTTGACCATTTTATGTTATCGTTTGGAAAGTGAATAATATGATTGAGTGGTTCGTGGTGTACTGTGTGACAAATAAATGACACATAGTCAGACATGATCGAGGCCATTACATGGCTCTGGCCGAGGCCAGTCGTGACAAATTGTGCCATCACTAGCCTAGTGGATTGATGTGTGCCACATCTCTGGGTGGTAGTGACTGTGGATGTCCATATATGCTTGAATTAGTATATTTGATTTGGAATTTGTATAAACCTTAATATGAATGTCCAAATGATGCATGATAAATATGTACGAGTATGTATGCACATATAGTTCTCATTATATATGTAGCATGGTATGAATAGGGCAATGGCATAATTGCATTATACATGCACGAAACATCGTATAAATACGGGTGTGAGTGCATAGCTGAGATCGAAGACGTGTTGGGGGTGTTCGATGGTGTGTCGTGAGTACACGGCTAGATCAACACTCCATGGTGCTGATTATGGGCTCTGTTAATAGACAACGTCCAAATGAGTCGCACGTTAAGGAAATCGGCAATCTACTATCGTATTTCATACGCACCGTACACTTCTGTATCAACAGAGTGAGTAATGAGGTGGTTTCGAGAGAATCGCTTCGAGGGTCGACCAACAATATTATTTATCGAGCGCGGTCCACTAATAAAGATCGAGGGTCGTTCATATAATATCAATCGCCTGAGTCCCGCCAATCGATATACACTCCGAGGGTCGGCCCATAATATCAATCGTCGGAAATCATTCAATCGATAAACATCTGATGGTTGTCCACAATATGCATTGATTCCCGAGCTCCGCCCACCATTTATATCTGAGGTTGTCCACGACATTAAAAACAAATACCTTGTTCGAAATGGTTTTCATTCATGGCAAAACGCATAAGCTCGAGGGAGTCGTTGAGGACTCGAGGCGCATGGTTACAAATGAAAATGAAAAGATTAAGAGTAATCTTAGGTTGTCATCTAAATGACGCGAGTTCACACTCGGGCAAATCATGCGGTGTGACGGAGCTCTGACTCAAGATAGCGGAGCATGAAGACCCGAGAAATTCCACTCGGAAAGCGGCAAAAATCGTACTTTAAAAATCCTTAATTTATTCTCTAGATCTCGGATGATGAAGCAGTTATGCAGTTGGAATCGTCTCGCCGAAATCTAGCTAACACGTCAGGCTGAGACGGTTGGAATTTACGTTTTGAGGTATCGTTTTAGTGTCATAAAACTATATTAGATGTGACAAAAGTCACATGCACGTCTCATGTTACCATAAGTGGCATGGTGAAATGATGATGAAAATGGTAGTAGATGTAATTTTGATATTCAAAGCGGAAATGAGAGAGGACAAAATGGTCATTTTGGAATTGTTTTAAGTTAGAAAAGGACAAAAAAGATGAATAATTGTCATCCTGTAGTAAAAAGGGAGAGAAAAATGGGGAAACGAGGAGTTCAGTTGGTTTTAGAGAGAGAACTTATCGGCTTCTCTCTAAAATGCAGAGCGTCGGCAGTTGGAGTCGGCCGGAGACGAGAAAGCAAGGCTACCTTTCTGCGCTGTAGGACTTTATGCGTGGGTCCCGATTTTGTGAGTTTGACAGAAAGCTCAAGAGGTAAGGGAGTTTCTCCCTACTTGGGTTTTATTCTTTGTTTAAAAGCTATATTGTGTTTGAGTTAGATAAGAGTCGTGAGGGGGTGGTTTGATATTAATCTTTAAGGACAGTTGGTATAATTTGTAGCCATTTTACGGAGTTCCACGGTGTGTGTGGGCATGGGTTCATTTGTGTCATGATTTATGCATTAAATCATGTTTTGTTGTGTATGAGGCCTTGAATGGCGGTTTGATGGATACAAAACTTGGGCAAGGGTGCCAGGAAAAATATTAGAGACTCGAGTGGACAGTGGTGACCCTTTTGAGGTGGTTGAAGTCATTAGTTTATGCAATTATGTTGCCAAATCATGTCTTGATTGAATGAATGAAGCGTTCATGAGTCGGGTTCAAAAGTGAGCCAAGCCAGATTAATAATTTTAGAGACAGTAGCAGAGTTTCACTATTCAGATAATAGTGTCCCTAAAATAATTTTGTGAATTAATGTATTTGATCGGATAATTCAGTAGAATTGCTCGTGTTTGATGTTAGCCCCATGTGAGCTAATTTTGATGTGATGAAATGCGAAATTAAATAACATAGTTGTGTGATTTAATTTTATGAATATGCATGTTTATATATTTGCATGTGTTATAGACTGTAATGGAATTGGCATCATGCATTCCATATACATTGGGACACCCTAGGACGATAGGAGTGAGTGCATGAGATGAGTCTAGAGAAAATGGTTTCGGAGTGTTGTCTAAATAATAATAATTATCGGAGGGTAATTCACTGCAAAAATATCAATGCGTGAGAGCGGCTGATTGATATACGCCGGAGGTAGTCCATAAATAATATCAATCGACCGGGCGGCAATTGATATATACATCGGAGGACGTCCCGCAAATAAACATAATAATTCTCATATACGAGGCTGCAGGCGAGTGTGTGAAGTCGTGAGGACTCGGGGGTATGAGATGGTCGGTTAGACATTCAAATAGGATCATGCATTTGCTTGAATGTGTGTTTACTTTGGGCATTGCATATGCACCCAGATGAAGTAGCCCTTAGGGTGATTCCACTCTTAAAGGCATTAGCTCTACAATAGAGGATACTATTTTCTGAGATTACGGGGAGGCGTCTGAGACGGCTCGTCCTAGAGACTAAGGTTTAGAAGAAAGCCGGATTGTGGCTTTGGGTCATGAAGTATTACATGTATTAGAATTGTTTTAATTTAATATATGTTGTATAAATAAAATTTGAACTCTTGGATATGGTTGGATAGTTGGATATATACTTGTTGCTGTATTGGGTTTATGGAGCCCCAGTGGCCGTTTTAATCATAGACTATTATTATATTGAATTTGTTGGACGGGTTTTGTACGGGTTTTTGTATTTGGGCCCAGAGCTCCTGATCTGAAGGGAGACTCGCCCGATTTTAAGCAATGTGGTCCTTTAGACATTCAGATGTCCCTAGCGGGATTGTGGATGATCAGCGGACCTGGGTTTTGGGGCGTCCGCGGCAGTATCGAGCTTGGGTATCGACTACCTATGAAGCAGAGGGATTTGAAGCAGGCCATAGTCATTGAGGTATAAGAACATCACCACTAGGTGGTTCGATGTTAGAGTTTAAGGTATGAAATTACACAGGAAATCTTGAGACAAAAGCTAGGAATGCTGCGTGCGTATGTTTTAAGTGATTGTTTGATAAGCGATGTGTGAACATGTGAATATTTGATGAATGGGTAGTAATACCATGATGTGTTATGATTGTTTATTGTGCTTAATTGCACTTAGCACATGGAAAACAAGTGATGTGTTGAAACTTTAAAAGTTTTCTGATTGTAAACTAGGAAACGAAGGAGAAATAAAATAAATTTGAATAATAAATTTATTTGAGTGTTGAATAATGAAATCGAATTTTAATAAATTTGAAGTTGAACACTAGGGTTAGTGTTTATATAAGGAGGCTGAAATTAAGACCATTTTCCAGGGAATAAAATAAGAAGAAAAAATAAAATAAACAAAATAAATTACAAGCGATTTATTTGGTTTATTGAAAAGAAAAAATAATAATAAATATATATATATATATATATATATATATATATAAGGTGGAGAAATTTTTTTTTTTGCAGTGTAAAACTGGAAAAAGAAAGTAAAGAAAATAAATTTCAAAAATTTATTTGGTTATGAGGAGGAGAAAATAATTTTCTAAGATTTTTCAAGTAGTAAAAGTGAAGAAAATGGGGTAAAAATAAATTTTATAAATTTATTTGAGTGTTGAAAATGAAAAGAAAAAAAAGTAAAGTAATTTTTGTGATTTTTCAGGCTAACGAAATAAATGAAAAAAAAATGAAAAATGAAAAAACGAAAAAAAAAAAAAAATCTGTGAAATTTGGATGGAACTCTTTGTGAATCGTCTTGTGAGAGAGTTTATATTGTGATATGGCTGGGAGGAATTTGGGTGTATTACAGAGTGTATTACGAGGAAGGAGGTGTGAGGATTGTATTATGTCTGATTATTGTATTGCGGTATAAGGGGCATGAAGGTGGGAGGCCATGTCGCCGTCTGAGTCCTAGTATCGTGTGGCGAAGGGTGCCGTGGGAGGTTGCCTTCTGTCCTGAATTGTATTGTGACATGGGAGCGAGAGCGGGGCATAGTTGTATCTATGATCAGTCTTGTACTTACGACCGGCCATTTGAGTGCGGGGCGGCGGCCCAGGCGCGGCGGGCGAAGCGGCTGCGACACGGCCGTTGCGCTTCGCCTTGAGCGATGCGCGACCGCGGCGGGGCACTGCGGTGACGGCGCGGCCTGGCCCCATTTGGCGTGTGGCTGGGCGTCTTCTTGTGTGATTGTACGCCGGTGCGCTCGGCTATTTTAACCCGGTTCGACTCGTGCTCACAGCAGTCAATTTTGAACATTGTTCGTGAACGGGTTGTGAGCTGCTATTCATTACAAAAAAATTCGTTTTTATTAGATGGTAAATCAAATCAAATTTGACAAAATTTTCAAAAAAATAAAATTTTCAAAAATGAAATTTTTGTTGATAAAAATGTTTTAAATGCATAATTGATTGCCTTGCACTACCTGTAAATGCAAGGACAATGTGTATACACTGATTTATGTGTATGAATAGTGTCTAAGGCGTGTTTATGCCTTTAGAATCTTTGTATTGAGATTAACACCGTTGAGCTGTATAGATGGCTAGTAAGAGGGCCCGAGGAAGTAGGCGTCCATAGGATCACTAGTCGGGCACCACCAGGTATTGATAAACGGACCTTTGTTGAAATTTGTAGGTATTCATGGCCCCCTTTATCCTTCTGTTAGCATAAGCGGTGGTCGGGGAGGTCACAGTAACCTCCGAAGTTTGGGCGCATCATCCTCCCAGTTTCACGGGAGGGAGTGATGGTGGCAGACAGTGGTTGTCTGGTCGAGAGGTGTCGGAAGTTGCTGAGATTACCTGCGATCTGCGACCGGGATACGAGGTTGGCTGCGTTCGGTATAGGTGAGGCCCGAATGGTAAAAATCGGAAAGGACCTGCGAGACCTTAGAGGAGCCATTGTATGTGAGTTCTCCCCTAGGGATTAGTGAGAATAAGGATGATATGTCGGGGTTCTGTTTGGAGATCTCGAGGACTCTGCTCGGTGGACACGAGGATCATGGACATGTCGGGGTCGATGTCATCACAGGGATGGATTGTTGCTGGCTCTTACAGGTCGTTGCCGATTGTGGCGGCGTAGGAGGGTTCTGCTTGCCAGAGTACTCGTGTGTGGTGTTTGGGGAGATAAGCATGACATTTGCCACCAGGCGGTATGGAGTCGGGTGTCGAGAGACAGCGATTAAGCGGGTTAGCTAGTAACCACGGAGGGCGGAGAGACGGACTTAGTCACCTCAGTAGTATGGAGTATGTGGATATTTTCGAGATAAACTACGGGCCACCTCCCGAAGAAGATAGTAGACTTTGAGCGTAGATTTTACCACATTACTTCACCCGTCTATGACTCGTAGGATGACACCGGGTTGATTACGAGGGGCTTCGAGTCGGCCTCTGAGGAACTCTTGGGCAGAGGGGTTCGTGACCAGCTTCTGCGAGGCGCTCCGGTTCTGTTGCGAAGAAGAGGCAGACCGCCGGCGCCGTTCACTACGGAGCGGTGGTGGAGATTCTGATCGAAATCAATACCCATTACCTAGGATTAGCCGATTTATTTGGTCAGGTTGAGAGCCGCTGAGTCTACTCAAGATGGGCCTTCGTATAGTTACCATATTTGGGGTTGGGAAGCGGAATATCCACTAAGGCGACATTTAAAAGATGCGTTATATGGGCACTTTGAGTTTCTGATGATGCCCTTTGGATTGGCGGAGAATGCGCGTGTTCATGGACACTCATACATAGGGTGTTCGGTATATCTACAGATCATTTTGTAGTAGTCTTGTTGGATGACTCTTTATACACTCCGGTCAGTGGGAGCATAATTATCACTTGAGGATTGTTTTCTACAGGTTGTTAAGAGACCATCGGTTAATAATACGATATTAAGTTCGATGAGTCACGAGTTTGAAAACTGCGAGGTGAGATTTACAGGACACGTGGTAATGACATCGAGAGTGTCAATCGACCCAGAGAAGGTTGAGGCAATGATGAGTTGGGAGAGACCGAAGTCAATCTTCGAGATACGTAGTTTCTTGGGATTGGTTGGGTATTACAGGAGATTCATTGAGGATTTCTCCGGGATGTATTTTATGACTAGAGTTGACCGGAGGCGAGTCGGGTTTGATTGGGATGGCCAGATGCGAGGAGGCATTCAGGATTGAATAGGAGACTTACTTCGAGTTCCATCTTAATAGTTAGGACGGGGACCCAGAGTTACCACGGTGTATTGTGATGCCTCGGCGGATAGGATCATGTTTTGTGATCTGATCCAAAGGAGGGTAGTAACATGGTTCTCGTGGGTTAGAATCAGTGAGTGCCCCACACCGACATGGGTTGGCGGCGTAGTCTTCGCCTTGAATTTGGCGCCACTACTTATCTGGAGTTCGAGTTTCGGACCATAAAGTGAAGTATATTTTCCTGCAATGGGACCTGATATGAGAGCAACCTTGATTGGATTGAGCTCACGGTTGATTTCACTTTGCATTACCATCAGATAAAGCGGAGAATGTGGTGGTGATGCACTCGGTCGGAGATCCACGGCGGCACATTAGCTAAGTATAGCTTCGGGAGTGGCGGATGCTGGTGAGGAAAGTTTGGGCTCGATACGTGACAGACTCCGGTACCTTAGGGAGTTTAGTGACCTGCGAGTCTCACGTTGGTGAGTGATTGAGTCCAGTCAGCGGGACCTTCGAGAGATAGTGTCCATCGAGATGGATATGGTCAGTGCAGGTGTGGTGTTTGGGTAGTTCCACTTATAGATAGTGATCTTACAGATATAAAGGAATGGAGTAGTGGTTCCCAGGTTGACGATTGAGAGGAGATTCTGGGGAGTTTAACTTCTCGTTTGTGGTGCATCGGTGGCGAAGATGTACCAGGATCTTCGTCGCTAGTGCTACTGGAGTCGGGATGAAGAGACCGTAGGGACTTTTGTTCGACGATGTCATGTTATGTCGTGAGTTAAATTTGAGCACCGAAGCCGGCGGTATGACCATTAGTGCGTTTGAGTGGAAGTACAGGGCTTAATGCGATGGACTTTGTGACCCACTTGCCTGGACCTTGTGGCTGCAAGCGGTATGGGTGATAGTGGGCCAGGCTCAAAAGTGGCGTTTTCTGGCCGTGCGGATGACCCAGCCGCCTTGGAGAGATTCTGGATCTCATTGAGAGATATTAATTTGTCAGTGCAGTATTCTCTGTGGGATGGGACCGAGGTTTACGAGCACTTTGGAAGGAGTTTGCAAAGGCTATGCCAGCGGTTGACTGCCAGTTTGACGTGCCCTCAGACAGATGGTAGGTCGGGGAGGGACTATCTGATGATAGAGGACATCTACGAGCATCGTCCTGGATAAATGAAACGGTGGGAGCATTTGCATAGTGGAATTCTGCTTTGCAACGAGGTTATCAAGCGAGGTATCTAGAGATATGTACCAAGTATGAACCTTTGTATGGGAGGCCTGTCTGAGTCGCCGAGTATGTTGGGTAGGGGTGGGAGGGAGCTAAATCTTGGTCGGTTGATTCAAGACACCTCAGAGAAGGTGAGTATCTGACGTGGGTTCAACTCTCATGTTTCAGTCGAGAAGAGTTATCACGGATGTGCGGCGTCGATATGATTTCGAGGTTGGGGATCACGTTTTCTTAAAGGTGATGCCTAAGAGAGAATGACCGAATCGGCAGCGGGAGAAACATCGTAGGGGTTTATTAGGCTTTTCGAAATTCTCGAGAGGATAGGCACTATTGCGTACCGGTTGGCATTCATGTATGTTAGGTGTCCACGGTCATTTCACGTCTCAATGCTCAGAAAGTATCGCCAAATCAAGCTCTATGTAGTGGATTAAGGACATATTAGAGTTAAATCTTGATCTGGGACCTTTGAGGAGGGACCAATATGTGTTTTGGATAAGTGATCGGGCTTTTCGGCGCAAGACCGTGAAGTAGTGAGAGGTGCTATGGCGACACTATGGTGGATGAGTCGGCGTGGGGTGCGAGGACGATGCGGGACCTTAATATCCCTTCTTGTTTGGGGATGAAGGTCGTGGTGATAGTTTAATTAAATGGTAGTTTGTTCGTGGTAGAGTGTCACGTTGTATATGCATAGATGATGATTGTCAATTTGAGGCATTCACTTTTAAAGAGGAGAATGTAAGACCCAGGGCCAATTCTGGAGAAAAATGGCAAAATCGTAATTTCGGTTATGAAATTGTAATTTCAGTTAAAAATCAAGTAATTTATTCTCTAGATCTCGGATAGTGAAGCGGATTGCAGATTGGAATCGTCTCATGGCTTAAACATGCGTCAATTTCATCGAATTCAGAGTGATTGGAATTTACAGATTTTAGAGCATCGCGTTTGGTGCCATAAAAGCGATCCATTCTTGACAAAAATCTATATAGCTCGTACTCATGTGCCATAAGTGGCATGAGTAGAGAAAGGATGAAAATGGATGGCCGAGATAGTGCCGAATGTCAAAACTAGGAAATGAAAGACAAAATGGTCATTTTGGAATTGTTTTAAGTTAGAAAAGGACAAAAGAGGAATAGTGTCATCCTCTTCAAAATGCAAAAAAGGAAAAATGGGAGGAGAAACAGGAGTTTGCAAATTGGTTTTTAGAAGAGCATCGGCTTCTCTACAAGCCACAGCGTCCATTGTTGGAGTCGTCGGGGACAAAAGCAAAGCTGCTCTGCGCGCCAGGCCTATGCGTGGAGTCCCAGTTTTGTGAGTTTTGACAAACTTAGAGTGAGTTTATTCTTTGTTTAAACTATGTTAATGTTTGGGTTGAATAAAGCCATGATAGTTTGATGACTGAATCTTGGGGCTAGAATTGTTATCAATTTTGGAATTTTAGGTTCACGGTTTGTGTGTGTGGGCGTGTGAAGGTACATTTGTGTCATGATTATGCATTAAATCCTCATGTTGCCCAGTGTGTGAGGCCTTGAATGGCAATTTGATCGGTTCAAGCTTGGGCAGGGTGCAAATATTAGAGACTTAAGTGGACGACCCATTATTTGTCACGAGTGTTGGGTCATTGGTTGTCTGATTATGTGATAAATCATGTCTTGGTGGAATGGGCGAAATGCGCCATGGGGTCGGATTCACAAGGTAAGGCAGACGATTAGTAATTTTCAGGGCGTGGCTAGGGTTTCTTATTCAGATAATAGTGTTCACAAAAATAATTTTTGTAATTTAAGTATGTTTGGTCGGGTAATTCAAGTAAATTGCTCGTGTTTGATCATTAGCCCATGTGTGAGCTAATTTGATGTGATGAAATGCGAAATTACATAACATGATTGTGTGATTTAATTTTTATCTGAATATATGCATGTTTATATATTTGCATGTGTTATAAACTGTAATGGAGATTGGCATCATACATTCCATATACCTTAGGACACCACAGGAATGATAGAGGTGAGTGCATAGAGATGAGTCTAGAAAATGGTTTTGGAGGGTTGTCTAAATAATAATGTTATCGATTAGTCCATACCACAAAAAATATCAGTCAGTCGGGAGGCGGCCCGATTGATATACATTGGAATGATCATAAATAATATCAATCGTCGGAGGCGGCTTGATTGATATATATACATGGAGGTTGTCCACAAATAAACATAATTCTCATACGAGGAAGCGAGCGAGTGTGGGTCGATGAAGGACTCGGGGTATGAGATGGTCGGTTAGACATTCAAGTAGGATCATGCATTTCTTGAATGTGTGTTTGCTAGACATTGTACTTAGGTGAAGAAGCTTAGGGTGATTAACTGCAGGCATTAGTCACCACAATCGAGGACACTATTTTAAGTGCGGGGGGGTGCGAGGACGGCTAGATCCCCAGAGGCAAGGTTTAGAAAGCGGGATTGGCTTTGGGTTGTAGTATTACATGTATTAAATTGTTTAATTAATATGTTGTATAAGAGTAAAATTTGAACTCTTTTGAACTATGGTTGGATAGTTGGATATACATTGTTATGAGTATTGGTTTATGAGCCCCGATGGCTTTTGTCATAAATACATTATATTAGGCTGACATTTGGGACGAGTTTATCTGGGTTTGTATTTTGGTAGAGCTCCGTGAGGGCTGCGATTTTCATGAAAAATGTCGGGTCACGAGCATTCCATGGCTCAGGTGGGTTGTGGGTGAGTCGCGGACCGGAGTTTTAGGCGTGCGAGGATAGGGTGAGTCCCCATTCGTCCACGACATGCCGGAACATTTAAGTAGGGATATCGCGTTCACTTGAATGTTTGTTTGTTTGTTCGATGTGTGCATGTACTTAGTTGGGGCGCCTTGTGGGTGCTCACTCGTTTGCTCTCTCTGATCAGTAGGACCCCTTTGGTCTGATCGAGGTGTTAAGCGGTGACGCGTGGAGCGCACATATGAAGAAAGCGGATTGTGGCTTTACGACATATATTTTGCCAAATATATATGGGTTGTATTGTTGCTATAAGAGTGATATAATTTAAGCTCTTATGGACTATGGTTTATAGTCATGTACTTATATGTTTAAGTATGGATAAATGGGCCCCTCGTGGCGTTTTACTCTTATGTGGACCGGTGGCGGGTCGTTTGTATAATATTGGGTCATGTTGCCATGTAATTGTCTGGTTGTATTTTGTTAGAGCTCCCAATCTGAAGGGAGACTTTGTCCGTTTTAAGTTAAATCATGGGTCCCAGAAAAGGGGACACGATGTTGTTGTGTCGGGTTACTCGACATTCTGATGTCAGGAGTTGGCCAGTTTAATCGGGACCTTTGATTTGGGCGTCACAATAATTATCCAATGCCACACCTGAGATGAAGATAATCAGGGAAAATTGAAGAGAGAAGAATAATGAAGTATGATCGATACAAAGGTGTGTTTCGAAGAACCTGGTGAAAAATTATTATTTTCCTTCTTTAGTGACGTTTATGTGAAGGAAATAAGGGAAACTTTTAATGTGTGCTACAGCTTGTGGTAAAAATCATGCATCGATCTTTCATTTAGTCATTTATCAGGCATGGATAGTTTTTTTAAAATAATTATATAAAAACATTTAAAATAATTGACATTAACATTAGGAAATTGGGGAAATATAGAGGTTTAGAAACTATGGGATTTGAAATTTTTTTTGTTTAATTGGACCATTGAATTAATAATAGTAAGTTATTGAATTTTTTTAAGTAAGTTAGGAAAGTGAAATCATAAAGGAAAATTAAATTATGTGAAGTCAAATGTGATTCAATTTTAAATGATTATTGAGGCAAATGCTTAGTTCTCATAGGATTTGAGTCTATACTATATATATAAAAGAGGTGGTGCTCCATATAGGACAAAAGTTTTTTTTGATTTTTTTATTCTCATATTGCCCATATCTTTTACTATATCTACAGTATTAACATAAAAGATATTTACAAGATTTCCATTTCCAATGAGTTATGTTAACTATCATAATTACAAGATGAGTCATGACTCATGACTTATCATCTCTACTTCCAATTCCTTATGAATCTCCTTCGGATACTAACACAAAAAAAAGAAGTCATATTTACACTATTGTCATGTGTCATTCATATATTCATTTATGGACACCCTAAGGCCAAAGGCTCCCTAACAACTCTACTCCATTGACAATTTCCACTAATCCAACCCTCACATTTCTCTTTCCTTCAATCCCTTATAAATCACCTCTAGACAGGAATACGAAAATGAAATGAAATTAAGGGATTAGATTCAATATGTTGGGGTTTTCTCAAAATTTGAAGATCACATGCTCGAATCTTAATTTTCCAATGCCACACCTGAGATGAAGATAATAAGGAAAAATTGAAGAGAGAATAATAGAAATGTGATCGATACAAAGGGTAGTGTTTTCAAAGAACATGAGTGAGAAAAATTATTGTTTTCTCTTCTTTAGTGACGTTTATGTGAAGGAAACTTTCTTTATTAACTTTACAACATTCGAAAATCATGCATCGATCTTTCATTTGGTCATTTATCAAGCATGAATTAGTTTTTAAAATGGTATAAAAAAATTTGAAAATAATTGTATCTGACACTAGGAAGTGGGAAATATGAATCACATAAAAATATATAGGGTTTAGAAACATGGATTTGAAAGTTTTTTGTTTAATTGGACCATTGAATTAGTAATGAAATTATTAAGATTTTTTAAGTAAGTTATTAGTTAAAAATCATAAAAAGGAAATTAGATGATGTGAGAGTTAAATGTTGATTCAATTTTAAATGATTATTGAGGCAATGTTTAACTCTCATAAGATTTGAGAGAAAATGAATAAATCAAAAAATAAAGAAATCCATACTATATATAAAAGAGTGAGTGCCCCAAATATGACGAACATTTTTTTTTAAACTTTCACTTTCTATATTGCCCCTAACCTTTGATTCTATTTCCAAGTTTATCACCTTGTTTACTAAGCTTTCCCATATTACCTATGTTTGCTAATATATTTGTATTTCCATCAATTGATATGAGATATTCTGATAAATAACTTGCCTTCCCTCTACTTTCTCTTTCATCATTTTATTGGCCATTAACAACCATCAAAATCAAACCCTAAAACAAGAATATCAAAGCAGAAATAATCCCTTACTAATCAACCCTTGGAGACCAACACAAAAAGGGAAAAAAGATTGAGGGATGCAAGTCAGTGATTTGGGGTTTTTTTTTTTGTGACTTATGATTCTTAGGGTTACATAAAAAAATTGATGTGGTCAGTATTTTCCAATGCCTCACCTTAAATGAAGATATTTAACCAAAATAATGAAAAACAAAAAATGTAGCGCCCCGGCAGAGTATCCACTTGGCTGCCGTCGGCAGCGGAAATCTACATGTCTCATGTCATGAGACCCATACATGTGCAAAAATGGCCACTTGGGCCTACACATCATACTCATAAAATGTATATTTTATACGAAAATGATTACAATTTATACAAAATGGGTCTCTTGCCCAGAATTTAAAAAAATACAAGATAAGGCCATCTTGGCCGTTTCTTCTCCTCTAAGGTCAGGATGTGTCACGTCGAAGTGCGATCTTTGGTACTGAAAGGGGTCCCGATGGGGTGAGCAAAGCCAGGTAATTGGAATTTCACAGCAAGTTCATACAAGTGCGATACGTAGCATACCAACACTTTCAACACATGCTAATATATCACTCATGCATATATTAACAGAATTAATTCCATAAATCATGCTATTCGATTCTGTGATAACATAAGATTAGCTCACATAGGCTGGCACAATCCAGCGATCCATCTTAGGCCCCCCTTGACATCCACCTGACATATTTATTTTCTCATGGAAATAACACAACACCACACAAATCAAGCCAACGGTCAAGTGGGTATCTGGCCCGCGTCAGGGGATTTATTATTTCGGTCAATCTTTTGGGCAGAAATCGCAACCATCAGGCTGACAAATGCACATCCATTACATGACCCTTAATCAAAAACTAAAGCAAGTAGGAGAAAAACCTCTAACTTTTTGGAGTTTGTCTAAACTCCCAAATCGATGCACGTGTAGTCCTTTGCCAGTGGGGATGACTGCTTCTTGCCTGTTGAACGCAGCGGTCCGTCGCCCAAGGAATTCTAGAGAGAAGGTAGAACACCTCTCACAGACCACTTTCTTCTCTCTTCAGGTTTGTTCTTCTTTTCCCCCTCTCTTCCTCCCGATCCATTTGGTCGAGGTGGGACAAGAAAATCATCTCGATGCCGCGTGTCGATTCCTATTGGTTGAGAGGATTACACCTTATCACCTTATCAGCGCGGGATTTTACTCCCCAATGGCATGATGCGTAAACCAATGCATGGCCCCATGAGCTAAATGTTTGACTTTCCCGCAAGCAGCCGTGAAGCCTCTTGGGCCTGCCAAAGTGCGAGAGTGTCACATCAAGTGCGTCTTGGCAGTGAAATTAGGCCCCTTCAAATTCAGGGAGGTCGACGTGTTGGTACAGGTTCGAGGCGATTCCAGCCCAGTGAAGTCAGTTGTCATCAAGATACGAAAAAATCGGATTTTCTGAAATTACCGTTTCATCCTTCCTTGAAGTAATCTGGATTTTAAAAATTATACGAAAAATAGAAAGAAGGAGATGTAATCAAGTGAACCTCCTCCACAACGAACGCAAAATGGAAAAACAAATTAAGAGATACAACTCAGTGAGTTAGGGCTTTTTTAGGATTTACAAAAAATCAAATTTCCAAATCACAATGCCCCATTTCCACACTTGAAACGAAGATAATCAACAAAAATTGAAAGGGACGTAATCCATATAAAACTTCCAAAAATGTTTTTAGAGAATTTGACCGAGTTATAGAGAAATTAGAGTTCCTCTTCGAAGGATGGTGCCACTTTGAAGTGAGGATTGCACTGGTGGATCATTACATTCCTTTAAAAACAACCTTCTTTTTGGAGGGAGTTGAAATTCTAATGGGGCATGGGGTAAGCCCATATCTAGGCCTAGATAAGATAAGAAGTACAAGTCTAATGATGATTTTTATTATTATTAGTTATTTATTTAATTGTACTTTTTGAATTTATCCGTTATGATTTTTTATTGGTGCCTATAAATAGCATCTTATGCTATTATTTTTGGGAGACTTGATATGATATTAAAATTTGAAGCTTAGTTACATTTATTTGTTGCTTTTTTTAATTTTATTATTCTTGTGTGCGACTACGTCAGATTTGGCATCAGGAAGGCCTAACGTGCATTCTTTCAAATGAATCCAACTACCTTCTAAATTTTGATTCAAGTTGTGAATAAAAAAAAAATAAAAATAAAGGTCTGATCATAAGAACACATATCGCATGATCAAAGAATCTGCCTTCCCGATTTTCTTTTAATAAATCGACAAAGTTCTCATTGACCTTCAAGATCAAGAACGGGGGTTTTTCTGTTTATTTTCAAGTATCTGATTGAAAATATTATTGTTTAGATTTTTCAAGAACTTGTTTATCTGCAGATGTTCCCTGCATGATAACTACTGCCACTTGAGAGGGAGTTGTCACCTGAGAGTGAGGGGTCCCTTTTCCTCTTGCGGTTGTTCTCAGATAAATGATAGGAATCACAGCGGAGATTGATGGTTACCCATATTCTTACCGACCTGAACGCCAGCAAGTTTCGATTTTGACTGTTCCTTCATTGAAATTATTGTCGCTGCTTTCATCAAGGCTCGGCGGTCGCGCCCTAATCTCGGCGTCACCGCGTGAACCCCAAAGCGCCACATTGCTCTTGAGTGCCTTGATTTGACAGGTTCTGGCCCCATCTGAATAGGAGGGCTTCTAGAGAAAGCATTATAGGGCTTTGTATCAGCAACTACCAGCAGCTTCCCTCGATTTTGCTGCATTGATATGTTCATCTTGATTTGCCATTGCATGCATGGTTCAAAGTCGTTGTATCGATCATCGACTCGAAGAGATGAAGCGATATCGAGTATCGGTGTATCGGTTTCGATCTTAGAGCGATACGTAAAATAAGATAATTAAAATATTCAAAAAATTATAAAATTATTTTTAAAAATAAGTATAGTGTGAATTCAAAGTTTAAAAAAATTAACAAAAAAAATTATATTTAATATTATTTTAAGTAATTATAAAAAATATCCACATAAAATTAGTTATGATATGTCCAAATTAATTTTATTTAAGAAATATAACAACATATTTACTAGTAGAATAAAATAATCAATTTTATTGTTGAATAACAATTAGACTAAAATTTAAAAAAACAATTAGACTAAAAATCATCATCATCATCATTAATTACTTGTTAGAGGATTAGATAATTCATAATATAAAAATGTTGTTTGAAATTAGAGGATAATGATTTGATCATATGTTATATATATATATATATATATATATATACAAAAATTAAAGGCACATGATAAAATCATATTGAAATATATTTAAAACTTTGAAATAGATTTAAATCTTTCTTATTTATTATTTCATGCCAAATGTTAAATAAAAGCAAATAAATTTATTCTTTTAATATATTTATCTGAATCTTTAATATTTTGAAATTTTAAAAATCATAAACCATACTCTATATATATATATATATATATATATATATATATATATATATATATATATATATATATATATATATATCTCTCTACATATATATATCCTCTCTCTATATATATATATATATGTATGTATATAGTATTTTTACATTTAAATAAATGAGAATTTTAAAAATGGAATAAGCTTATTTTTTAGTATTAAAAAAATGCATTGAGCCTTTACATGCTCCATTCCTTCCCACTTCCTCAAGCTCTTTCATTTTCTTCTTTCACAAGCCTCTTTCTCTTTCGTTTTCTTCTCTCTCCCTAGCACTCCTGCGCTCTGCAATTCAAATTTTAAAACCACGGAAACCACCAAAAATCCAAATTCCGTGGAAAAATCAAACCAACTTAATCCACGATCAGTCTCGAAAGTAAAGCCCTATAATCTCACGCTCTTCTCACTCTTTTGATACTACCTCCAAATTCCAATCTTGCCGGTGGACCCTAACGGTAAATCCTCCTCTTTTCTCCAACGAAAACAACAGCGTACGAGCAAGCCAAATCTGCCTCATTTCTCAGATGATAATGAATAAAGTCTTCCCTACTATCCCCAATTTCTCTCTATTACTCAGATAATAAACCTCTTTTCAACAAACCAAAGCCCCCTTTCCTTCGACCAATATATACCGAATTTTGACTCGAGTATAAATCTGACATATTACAGTCGAAGGCGGTTATGACTGGCGAATTCAGACCTGATCGCATGTCTTCATCGTTCTGCATAGGAACTTTTGATTCTTTGGGATTATTATTTGTTTATTTAACTGGAATTGCACACTTTCTTTGATTCCCTTACAACATCACTAAGGAATTGTGGCGTCCTAAAGGTTCTTCAGGTACATTTTAACACAAAACTCGATTTAATATTCATGATATTTAAGTATATTTTTTTCTTGATTTTTAGAGTTCAGAGTTTATTTGATGTATAAAGTATTAAAAAAATTGTTGTTTTTTTAGTTATTCTTTCATATTCGATGCGTCATGATATATAATCATACATTTTTTGGATTTGTGTTTATTTGCATTAACATATAGTTTATAAATTTCCTTACTCGATAAATTTCATATTTTATCGGCATGTCGATACAGTGATATTGTTATCTTCTTCTTCACCTAACACCAAGATCTAACTAAGAGACTTAATAATTTTGACTTAAGGCTATGAAGCTTTATCTACGAAGATCTAAATGATGATCTAATTACGTATTACTGTCACCACATGATGCAAATATAAAGGCAATTTGATTGATCAACTGCATCAGTAAGTAATTTAAATTCAATGTGTGGTCAATTGACTCAACGTCAATATACCCTCGAACAACAAACTCATGCAATAAATAAAAAAATGGACTTGCTTTTAAAAAATCTAGGTAAACATGAGATAGGTGAATATGTTAATGAAACTATTAGAAAACACGTCGTGTCACTATAAAACCCGGGAAAATTTTAATTTTTCTGAAAATTGGCAAAAACGGTAAAATTGTCGAAATGGTTCAGGGAAGCCTAAAAAATTTTCTAGATCTCGGATGACGAAACGGACTTCACCATTGGATTTTTCTCGTGAAATCTAGTTATCAGCAATTCCATTAAAATTAAAACGAGACAAATTTCCACGATTTTAGGGCATCGAGTGCACAGTGGGCCCCAGCGGGATTTTTGAAAAATCTCCAAGTGGAAAATAAATTAAATGCAAATTGTTTAAAATAAATTAAACTTCAGCAGGGCCGAAATATATTGGGGTAGAAAGCGGACAGAATAAGTGATGGACACATGTAAGTGCGATGTAGGTCTGTCACCAAACTTAGGATTAAGTTAGAAAATGCCTGATTTTGGAGGCGAGTCTGTATTTTCTTGGCCTCATGCTAACGAGAGGAGAGTAGAGAAAAACCGACTTCTCTCTATGATCTAAGGAGCTCGGTTGCTCGATTTTTGTCGGGCAGGGAACTACAGTCATCCTCTGCGACAAGAGCTGCAGCGTGAGTATCGAAGCAAAGTTTAGTGAAGATTAGAGTTAGGTCGTGGGTTTGGTCTCCTAGACTTCCAGCCGTCTTGGCTCCAAGATGGAGAAATTCTTCCTACTTTGGTTTTATTTTCATTATGGGGTTGTTTGGTTTGAGGTTTAATGCCTAGGGGCTGTTGGAAAATAATGGGCTAGTAGGAATAGTGCCACTGTTTTGATCCCATGTATGATGTCAGGTTTGGTAATTTTCAATTAGAAAAGGGAGAATTTGGACTAGTATTCTTTAAAAGGAAATTGTAGCTCTGTCGATAACGCTTGATGTTAGGCTTTTGATACTAATTAATGGACCTCTATGGCAGAGTCATGGTCAGTTTTAGGTGCCACATTTACCACTGTTTGTGGAACCGACTACTCTCTGATTTTGGGGCTGATTTTCGGTTATAAAAGAGGAATTTAGACTAGTATCCTTGGGGAAATTGGCTCTATCAGAACTTGATGTTAGGATTTTGAATCACCCAAATTTGAGCCTCTATAACCCGAGTTATGAGTGGTTTGAATTTGCTATAAAGCAAGGTTGTTTAATGGTTTGTGTCAGTTTTTAAGTTGTTAGGAGACTGGATTTTGTGGATTGAACTATCACAAATGGTGATACATTATGGCTTGTTATGGACATCTCTATTCCACTGATTGGTCTTTGAGGATGAGGTTGTCATTGTAGAGTTTGAATGACATGCTTTGTAGTAATTAATTGGATGATCGATATCATGTGTCAATGTATTAACATGTAGAGTATGTATGTGTGTATGGAGTATATTGACATGGTTGTGTGGTTAATTGGAGTGGTGATTGATATAATTGTCCAAATGAATTTGCATGGGTGTAATGCATGAATGAATTGTCATATAGCATCCATATATATATGTGTGACATGGAATAAGCATGAAACTATAATTGCATTTCATATACTGCGAGACATCGCATGAAATGGGTGTGTGTATTATGGTTGTTATCATTACCATTCTGAGTGAATGGGTGGTGAACAAAAGTACCTTGGGCGTATCAATAGGAATTCCACAGTTTGCATGGTTGTAAATTAACCGCGTTTGGTGTTGAATTGGGCGCTCGGAAAAATGGAATGACGTCAGGTATGGTTTGAAAATGAAGTGGAAAATGAAACTAATGTCGGTGAAAGCTCTTGGTATCTTTTGGTTATACATATAGGATCTACCGGTGAAAGCCCATAAAAGTAGTAAGGAAGGTTTAAGAAACTACGGTGGGACAGAAAATTAGCACCATAAAAAGACATGGATTTTGAAAACGAATGATCATTGAGATGAACATCAAAAGCTTTTGTTGAAAACAAATAAAATTTGTTTGTAAAATGATCGATGGATGTAATCGAGTGTTGATTTTATACATAGTTTGACATTGTGTGATAAGTCAGTTAAGGGTTCGGGGTTTGATGGAGTCTGTGAGGACTCGGTCATGGTTATATGGTGAGTCGCATCTCGATCCTGGCACGTAGAATTCAAATATAGGTTATAATCTTGATTCGTGTATGTTTTGGTGACATGACCATTGCATGCATAGGTGGGAGTAGCCCTCTGTAAGGGTTTACTCTACTAGGCATTACTCACCCTTGGGACCCCCTTTCCAGTCTGGAGAGTGTCTGGCCCGATGCTCGCTCAATTCGCCATTGTGAAGAAAATGTCAGTTGCTGGCTTTGGTTCTTACTTTTGTAAAATATATTGACTTTGTTTTGATATATGTTTGTGTAAAGAATATTGTAATTAAACTCTTAAGGACTATCATATTATAGTCTTGTGCATTATGTTTAGTATGGATAAATGGACCACATGTGGTCATTTTACTACGTAAATGGACAGAGAATGTGATATGATATTTGGCCCTGGATAGGCCATGTTATTATCTGTTGTACAGGTTGTATTTTTGGGTAGATCTCCAGGTACAAAGGAGATTCTATCTCATTTTTGTTAAATTATGGGTCGGTGAAGGGACTGATAGTGTGTGTCGGGTTGCAGAGCATCCATAAACTTTCCATGAGTTGTGATTGAGTCGATGGACCCCGGGTTTAGGCGTGTGATCACCATTAGGGGTTTAAGTCCTTTTGGAGGTTCACATAAGTCTGATGAATTCACAAATGGTTTACATGACAATCTGGGTAAAATGAACTTGGGTAGTAATTCAATTACTCAACCTCACACAAGGTTACTTGCAACATAAGACCTTCAGTTCAACCTAGGTGATGGTTTCAACTTGCTAATGTCAACTTCCCATTAGATTACCAACCACCAAGGCAAAATTACCCGCACGTCCCGGGTGAAGATGTCGCTCTCGTGATACTAGCCTAGGTTAATGGTAATTGGGGTAGAGATGGACATAGACAGAGTTAAACGACTCGAAAAGGACATCCTGAAGAAAGTCAGGTTGAATTATACTAGCTTTGGTGGTAGAATGGATCTAATGCTTTCTCTGATTGGACTAATTACTGTGAAGATATTTTGATTGGTATGAAATGATTGATAGTAAAAACGAGGTTCGATTTGCACAAATGAAATTAACCATGATTAAGATATCTGCGGAATGTGTTGCGAGGGCATGATTAGTCTTGATGAACCACCCATTTACCCGATGGGTTGTTATAAACAAAGTTGCAAGAAAGAGTACATTCCTCCATCATATAAGAGTGATTGTTCTCGAGCATATTGATCTAAATAAATTACTCTAGTGTGGTTGAATGCTAAATTTGAGGAAAGTAGGCTTAAGGTGTAGCCGATTCTATCACGAGATCAATTTTACATGCACTCGTTTTGTTGTTAATGGTCTTAGGTTCGACATTGAAGGATGAAGTTAAATTGCATGTCCACACCTTGTAGATGATGCATATCAAAACACTTAAAGTCAGAAGTTGATAAGCCCTCCTCTTGCCGCGCACGGAGTGAGTTCATGTCATGGCTTGGTAATACTAGGCCGATAACATTAGGAGGCCCCAAGAGTCTGGGTTTCGTATTTCTCGCATTGCTTCTCTTATTGGTCTAAGACTAAATCATCGATTGTGCGTCGCAAGTGTCATCCTGAGGTCATATTAGATCTCGTTGTTCCCAGCGTGCATTGCTTGTGGATGTTGAACATAGTAGTTTGGAGAATGAGGAGGGCAATTATTGATCCTTTAAATTGTCGAATTGATGAGCCAGTCTTCATGAAGATTGTGATGAAGATGTGTGTGTTGGTGTGTGGTTAGATATTGTTATCCATAGTGTAGATGATAATTGGGCATGCTAGTATTTTCACCTGATGTCTGAGTGGGAAATAAAGAAATGTTAGTTAGTGATTGATGGGGTAGTTCGATGAATGTGGTTTCTAAGGATGCAATTAAAATTGTTAAACCTAAAGTATAACCACATCCCAGTCATACCCAGAATAGCTTGGTGAATGGCCATTTTGCCCTATCAGCTCGAGGTGTCTAGATCTCACATTCAAATGGGGATTATAAGGATGAAATTTATTATAATGTACCCATAAATATTACTTCCACATGATGTTCTTTTAAGCCACACAGGCTTTATGATGCTTAATGTTACCAATTTTGGTAAAGATAACATTTATTCATTTTAAGTATAAGTTTAAGAACATTATTTTGAGGACACCTTAAGTCTAAGGTTGCAATAGTAAACATGACATCTAAACTTCTTGAGCCAAGGTGCATATTTAAAATGTAAGTTTGAGAGAAGGGAATTAAGGCGATGTGCTTAACGTGTAGTGGCAAAAGAAGTTCTATACGATTCTTTATTATTCGATGTTCCTTTACCACCACATGCAGTGTGTCTAAACATGCAGAAAACTTCACAAAACATCCATGACTTACATCTGAGATTGTGAAAGATTTTACATCCTGCCTTGGATCCAAATCCGTCCAGGATGCTCATCGCCAATAAGTCAGGGCATGAGACTATATCTTGGGACTCTATTGTAGGTTCTTTCTCAGAGCTAAACTTGTACCTGTGGTTATACAAACAATTTACCTTAATATAAATCATTTACATTACAAAGAAGAACTACCTTGGGTATTCTCCAAAATCATGCACATATCTCTGAATACCATTTATATACAAACACTTATACTTATACATGTCTAATACAAACGTAGTGCGGAAGGCAGTCTCGGTGAGCACCTATCTACAATTGCTACCTAACTGGTATGGGATGTCATCCTCCTATCCTTGTCTTCACCTTACGTATCTACGGATTGAACACCAGTGCTAAGCTTTAAACGAGTAGGAACATAGCATGGACAACCACCAATGGTGACCGTCATAAGCTTATACATATGCATTTCATATATCTATACATATTCATATAACTTTTTATTAATTATCATCTTTACATTCCCTTTTCATGTCAATCTTTTTTAGTTACATGTTCTATGTCTTTGGCATATCTCCTATCTATACTTTTACTGTATTCCTGTGCTTTGTCATCTTTTCCTTATCTCTATCGTTCTTAGCACTTATGCATTGCTATCATGTGTTCCTGGCATGTTCCATCTATTCATTTAGGTATGTCTATCATATATATTCATATCATATATGACTTTTATGGTTATATACTATACCATTTGTTATGTTCTATTTTCATGTACTGTTATCATGTACTGTGTTCATGTATTAATTTCATATATTGTTTTCATGTTATACTTTTCATATTACTTTTTTTATCATATTAACTTTTCGAGGATCGAACTTTGCCTTCTTATACATTTTTCATATCATATCAGTCGTATAATCTCATGTTCCGAACTTCTCATCACACCAGTCTTATAGCCACTATATCATATCATATCTTTTACGCTGTCATATTCCAATCATTTGTTTTATGTTAAATATGCATCGTAGAAGTGGATAAAGGAAAACTATAAGGGCGAAGAATGTTGTACTAACATGCAACGGAGTGGTATAAAGAGTGAGAAGGCATTTGTGGTGACACTTCCGGCCGTAGTGATCAAACGGATCTATCTCATCGACCAACGGGGCCTCGATATCATAACGAAGGCGTATATCTTTGCGGACTTGTTTTTCTAATAAGTTTGTCAGCCATCATTTCTAAGATTCTAGCGAAACAATCCATTTTGGCCATTTTTAATACATATCTCTTAAGCATGAATAATATTGTTATCATAGACCTTGTAATATATACTATCATTACTTTAATTTGTATTAGTTCTCATATCCCGTGTAGCTTCATATTACCGGTTCTACTCATATTCTATATAATACATATATTTCCTATGTTTTTATCCATGCATGCATTTACTCATTCTTATATTCATATATACTGTATTCGTGTACATGTACTCATTCGATAACATCTTATATCTTGTTAACTTATATTTTCATCTTTATCAGATATCATATCTTATGACATATACTATACATTTTTTATACTTGTACGTTTGCTTGTACTTTGTGAGGCTTGTCCTATCTCAGTAAGATCTGGAACATAGACTCTTCTTTAATACCCTTGGTACCCTTCATGTCGAACTATTTGCCTTTTTATCATTTCTTATTCGATTCTACCGTAAACATTAAACTGCTTGAATAGGAGATAAGGAATGAATGGGACTCGGTACAATATGCAGAAATTGATGCCTTCTGAACATGGGCGTACCTGCCCACGTAATAAAGTGCCGAAACACTAGCGGAGTGTAAGCCACTTTGGTCATTTATCTTTGTCATGCCACGTAATAGACGTCGTAGCATAGTAAGTCAAGAGCCATGATCATATATGTCTTGTCATTCAATATCTAGTCTTAGGCAGTCATACAATTATACGTGTTCTCTGAGCTTATCATTTTATTCTTTTCATCTATACTCCTCTACATATCAAATCTACATATATTGCTATTTCTTGTTCATATCTATATCTTTTCTTATCAAATGACCAGTTGACTTTATAAATGCGATTAATTACCTTGGTACAACAATCATATTTTTAGATGTGGATCACAGGAATGCCATTAAATGGCATATGGTTCAGATTCTAGACTCAATGATATTTTCATAGGTCAGAACACCCAGGAGTTGAATTGAAGAAGTTATGACCTTAGAGTTGGAGGTCATCGTAGTGAATCACGAACTTGCATGTGCTGGGGCTGACCTCGGTGAGCTACGCCGACACCTTGGTCCTGAGCACCTACTATCCTCTCAGGAATATGAATGTATTCTTGAGCTCAATGGGCTCCATGGGGTCTGAGCACACTAAGCGAAGTTGGACAGGAAGGAGTTATGACCTTAGAGTTGGAGGTCATCGTAGTCAACCCGAGACGGCGGCTGGCTTGTGGGTGACTGAACTCGGTGAGCTAGGTCAACACCTTGGTGACGCACCTAATATCCTCCTCAAGCATATGAGATATTCTTGACAATGGGATTCCATAGAGTCCAGAACACCGAATCAGTTCGACGAAGGAGTTATGACCTTAAGAAGTTGGAGGTCATCGTGATCAACCAGACGGTGACTGAAGTAGCCGGCTAGCTTTGACTGACCGAGCTTGGTCTAACACCTCAGTCTGACATCTTCTATGCTCCACGGGAATGGATAAGTTCTTGACTCAATGATCTTCCATAGAGTCACAGAACACGAATCGGAGTTCGGACGAAGGTTATGACCTTAGAGTTGGAGGTCATGCGTAGTCAACCAGACAGCTGACCTGACCTCAGTGAGCTCGGTCTAGCCTGTAGTCTGACATCTTGCTACTCCACAGGCATATGAATGGATTGCCCGACTTAATGGGCTTTCCGCTGGGAGTCAGGCTTACGAATCAGGTTAGGAAGAAGGAGTTATGACTTCGAGTTGGAGGTGCAATGCATGATCAACCCCGGGTTGGTGACACAGATTGGCCAGTGACCTCAGTGGGACCTGCTTGGTCTAAAGGTCCGGAATTGAGAATTCAAATCCCATGAGTTCCATTGATGTGGCTACAATAATACTGAAGAACTCTTTACCAGTGCCTTTGTTTCTTTCCCAAAAACTAGTTCTAATGTCAAGCTAATGCATATATGACGAAAATAGGAAATTTTTTGGTTCAAGAGTAACAGACACCAAACACATTATAGGGTGCCAAACTTAAGTGACACAACGAGAAATGGGTTGAGGTTACTAAAACCCAAGCAATCTGAATGAGGTTTACAAACCATGTATCTATACTTTCTATACCAAAACTAGACAAATCCATACTATTGTTGCAAAAAATGGGACACTTTTCCATGCAGACTTAGCAAGTTCCATACACACCATAGTTTACATACAAATATTCTTAAGTTCAGCCACAAAACCTTTTCGAATTCACTTCTGTGATCTTCTTGCACCTTTTCCTTCTTTCTTCTTTTCTTATCCGTTTTGCTCTTCCCTTTCTCAGACCAAAATGAGATATTTATTTTAAAGTCATCTATTGATCTTATCCCTTTTATTTCACTTTTTCTCTCTTTTGGAGCATCCTTAAACATCCAGTCAAGAAAACTTCTCATCTTTCCTTGAGTACTTGTCTCTTCCCTGATTTTCTTTATTGTGATTTTCATAATATCTTTCTTTTGTACCCTTTGGTCCTCTACTTTCCATTTTATTCTCAATTCAATTTATCAAAATCCTACTTTGGTATATGAACTTATTAAATTATAACCCTTGGGTCCTAAATTGGTAAATTATTAATTTACCCTTAACTATTGTATTAATTCCAAGTTCTTGCTTATTTTCTTTTTTTTTATCTTTTTTTTATTCTAGATAAATATACTTTTACTTTGATTATACCTTTAAACATGTCAAGCGCTATGGTATATTTAGGGTGTTCTGATTTCTCTAAGTAATGAAGAGTATAAAGTGAGTTTGTTGATGTGCGTCGTGAATCCCAAGGAATTTAATGTTGGTGAATGTATCGTGGTTACATTAAGTCTAAAAGAATTCCAAACGTTTCCAAAAAACTTTATGCAAGAGCCATGGGCCCTTATTGTCACAATGACCCCTTTGGCGAATGGAAGAGCGCGAAACTATACTGTGACTCTTTACCTGCTTTTTCAAACATTGGTGGGCCCAAGTCTTATAATTGAATCAAAATATCATATCCAAAGATACAAAATAAAACTACCACCGTAGTGGTGTTTACAATTTCAACACATACAATCCTAAGTCCCATTTACATATACATATACAAAAATTGTACATTTACATTTACATAATCAGAGTGCAAAACCTACTGTGATGGACTCCTACTAATTTGTTGGCCCAGCAGTATGCGAAAGATCGTGGACCTCACTCCTCTTGCCTTACCATGGATTAAAACCACGTGCTAAACACCTTGGTGGAAATATATGACTTATAATATACACATACACTAATACTCATTTACAATAAGCATATAACATAGTATATATACAATATGGAACTACTCAAGATTTTCATGAATTCATATAACAAACTTATACACATACTTGTACTTATAGCGGACTTATACTTTGTTGGATCCATTAGGAGTTACAGGAGACTATATAGCATGCAGAAGGTACTCATAGGTACTTAGCTTATGTATCTGATTGGCGTACTAGACATACTTGTGCGGGAGAATTTTGTGGGGTACTCACGGGCTTATACTTGTACGGAGGTGCCCATAGGTACTACAGGCTTATATTTAATAGGAGAGATTTTTAGTGGGTACTACAGGCTTATACTTGTACGGAGGTACGTGAGTACATTGTGAGCATAACGTGTACATTATTTACTCTTATTGAATTGTCGGACTCTTATCATATAAGCTGTTGACTATAGACCGGTAATAAGAAATGAGTAGGACACAACTGGCCAGTACCGAAGGTCTGGTCTGATATTGAGATCTGCGTGCCTAGCGAAGTACGAAGCAACGACGGAGGTGTCATTCGCACTAATCGGATAATCAGAAGCACTAAATGTGTAAACCGCAGTGAGAGAGTGCCGTCACACTAATGGAAATGCAGAAGTACTATACGTGCATGCCGCGTAGCGGAGGTGTCGTGTCATTGATATACGGTCTTAAGGCGGTCCTACAATTATAATTCGGGAATTTGCTCTTATGCGCGCGTTAAATTTTGCCAACACTTCGAGCTGTGAAATGAAGTGAAGCTTTATCGGCGTAGTGGTCTAATTTTCCTTTACCTTACAAACATGAATGGACCCTTTCATGCACTTGCAGACCTCATTAGTCGATAGAAAAGTCCTAGGAACCGCGAATAGCAAAACACTGACAAAAATACGTATGCGTGAGCGATTATTTATGCCCTGGCGTGAGCGTCGCCTTTGGCGTGCTCGAGAGTGCCATTTTTCAGCCTCGTTACGAGGGTATCCAGCAACCCAGCATAGGTCTACATGACATGGTTCCTATGCTAGGCGTAAGGGCTTGATAATGCCCGATTTTCCAGTTTTGTCCACTTTTCCATAAATCCAGCCAAAATCAAAGAAAACTCGCCATACTCTCAAAAAATCTCCCAGTGTGTTTAACTGGCAACAAACATAGAGATTAAATTAGGGTTTTTTCAAACCCAAACTCAAATACTTGTAAGTTAGGTTAACTTCCTAACACCCAAATAGATATCCATACATTATAAACCAAGAATTCATACTCAAATGGAGGATTCCAAACTCATCTTATACAAACTAGGGTTGTACCAACCCAACTTTCAACAAATCTAGGGTTATAATGAATTTCTAACTAAACCCTAGAAATGGAACAAACTAATATCCATACACAAATAGTTTCCATACCTTTCTTGGCTTTCTTTCTCTTCTTCTTCTTCTTCTTCTTCTTCTTCTTCTTCTTCTTATTCTTCTTCTCTTCACGTAGGAGCCCTAGCACTCCTTCTCAATTTGTGATTTTTCCCCCAAAATCATAAGACCAAGTGGTCTTATCCCTATTTGATCAAATTTTCCTTTTAGTACACTTTGGTCCTCAAACTCCCTTCTATTTGTACCACAATCCCCATATTTACACTTAGACATATAAACTTATTTACAATTGACCCTTAGGTCATCATTTTACAAATTTCCATTTTTGCCCTTGTATGTAGCCACAGGTCAGGGTTTTCAAGAATTTTCTCAGCTTAGCAAAAGCAATGGTTACAAAAATTCAAATTATACCTACAAAATACTCTAAACATGTTGAAAACGACTAGGGTATATTTCGGGGTGTTACACTTATTCTATCATTCTTAAACTAAGATCTAATACATATCTTCTTGATTTGTCTAATAACATGAATATTAACCCTGTTTTCAATATAGAGGACTTGTTACCTTATGGAGACACTTTTGAGCCTTCTGCACGCATGGTGTATGCGGGTGAAGCTAGCAAGGTGCACCTACGCGCCGTTCGATGGGGCGGTGATATTATCCTTGATGATGAGTTTGTACTTGACTTCTGAGGTGGTGGTTTTAAATCGTTTCCTTGTCAAATGGCGTAGTCGTCACGATTCGATCTTCTTGGGTGCAGTGATGATCTTCATCATTTGGATCCTTTGTTGTTAGATTATTCTGTTCATCTTACTCTTCGAGATTAGGTTTTCAACTATGAGAATGATGGAACATAGATGAGGCCCCATATCTGAGCCTAAACAAGATAAAAGCCCAGTCAGATGATAATTTTATTATTATTATTTATTTATTCAGTATCTTTTAGATTTATCAGTTATGAGTTTTATGTTGGTGCTATCAATAGCACCTTGTATTTATTTTGGGAGACTTGATATGATATTAAAAATTTGAGAACTTCGTTCTATTTATTTGTTCACTTTCTTTTTAATTTTATTATTCTTCGTAGCCGAGCTACATCACATTCGCATTAAGAATATTAGAGAAATGTAGAACTGCATAAACAAAAATATAAGTTTTCAAAAAATAAATTTTTTGAATGGGATTTTAATCATAAGCATAAATATTTCTTAATAATAATAATACTTAAACCATATAAACATTAAATTAAATATTGAGAAACATCATGTTGATTAGATTCTACACCATTATATATAAATTAGAATTATTTCCATTATTTATTTAACTAATGCCAGATTGAATTAAAATTTATTTAAAAGTATATAAATATAATGCATTAATGGAGAGTTATGTTGATTTTATAAATTGTTTATCACCTTTGAGGGTCAACCATCCCTTCAACATAGTTATTTAATTGTTTATAAAGCAATTTAAATTTTATAATATTGAAAATAAATAAATAAAATTATTAATGTTACTATTTAAGTATTCAAGGAATGATTGAAAATAAAAAATAAAAACTCATTATAAAGAGTATTGTAAAACTAGAAATGAGATTAATTTGAGTTTAATTTATAAATAATTTTGATAAATTTAGTAATTGAAGTATGTAATGTGTTTAGGACACTAAGATTTGTAAAAAATCTCTCTATCAATAATACAAGAAAATCGAAAATATTACATATAGTAATTATAGGGTACATAAATGATGTCTCAACTTTTCCATTTTTTCTATTTTGATGTCTTAACTTTATTTTTATTCAATCAAATGTCAATGTGATGCCCCAAAATCGGGGTGTCTAGTTGAAAACCGTGACCGCGAGAAATACGCATTATTGTCTCATATCATTGAGACTCATACATGATAAAGTGTGACTTTGGCCATGCCAATACTCATGTAAATCTAACCAAGCTATATGTCATAAATAGTTGAAGTTATTACATTACTCTTAATACAAACATATATTAAAATTAAATTCTAATACATGTTATACAAAGTATCAAAGCCACAATCAGGTTTTTCTTCAAGTCAGGCTCTAATGTTTGTCTTCTCGAACACTCACAATACGAAATAATGTTCCCTCGGCAGGTGGCAGTGCCCGATAGTTGAATTATCTCGTGGAGTTACTCCCCACTAAATGCACATGCAATGATTCAGCATAAAACGCATTTCAAGCAAATACATAATCCTATGGTATCTATAATATGGATTAGTGCGATGCCCTTTCCCACTTCTAAACTCTGACTCTGTCTTTCAAGTGAGATGCGAGAAAAACATCGTTTTCAAAACAAAGGTTTTGTTCTCGAAAGCGTGCTCTGGGGATTCCGGTACCCTCAGGCGAATTCTTTGGATCATTTTCTAAAAACGGTCAGCAGATTGACCTCATGAGGATAAATTGTTGGACCACTCTCCAAGCGATTCTTCGGAAAATCTTCCTTAGAAATTCTTTCACAACCATTTTCATTTTCATTCTTTGAAGCCATGTCTCACACCTCATTTTTCTAGGTTGCTCCGGGTGCATATGGAAGTCACGTTATGCCCATTTCAAACCATGCCAATATATCGATTATGCGTATATTAGAAGCGGCGTGACATCTCATGGATAATTATAATTGATATATATAGTTCTCCTCCATACCTGACCATGTTAATACATCCATCTGACATACATTAACATGTAGCCGGATTCACGTGCATGTTATTCACCTGACCATAACACACACAACCTAGCGCTGCTTCTTTGTGGAGATTGGACAATGTCATCCACACGGGAACATGATTTCTTGATCTTGACTAGATGGGCTTTCCATTGAGTCTGAAACACGGCTTAGTTTCGGACGGAAAGTTATGACCTTAAGTTGGAGGTACACATGACTAGTGTCCTACGGGGCGACCTCACCTTACTTTCGAGGGCCCCTCTCAGGCCACCTCCGATGCCCTCCATAAGGCATCGGCTGAAATCTTAACTCATTAGGATTTCCATAGAGTCTTACCTCATGAGTTCGGATGAAGAGTTATGACCTTAGAGTTGGAGGTCACCACATGACCTGGCGATCACGGCGACTACCTTACGCCTGAATCACCACGCACGCCCATTTCGAAATTACTGCCCTCAGGCATCTTTGCTGGAAGCGACTCCAATGGGCTTTCCATAGAGTCCCAGAGAACGCAACGGAGTTTGGGCGAAAATTATGACCTTGACTAGGTGTCTGCCGGGCGGCTACGCCCGCCCGAGATGCCGCTTTCAGCCAGCTCCGACCCACCCTCTACAAATGAATTCGGCGAAAACCTGACTCAATGGGCTTTCCATGGGTCCCAGAACACACAAACGGAGTTCGGACGAAAGTTACGACCTTAAAGTTGGAGGCCACACATGACCAACGTCTGCTGGGCCGGCCTACCTTGCGAATACGCACCGGCCCGACTCCGAGAACCTTTGCCCTCGAGCGTGGGACTTGACTTCGATCGTTCCATAGAGTAAGAACACCGAGCGGAGTTCGGATGAAAGTTATGACCTTAAAGTTGGAGGTCACACATGACGAACAATCCTACGGATAGCTACCTTACACTGAATGCTTTAGGCGGCTCGAGAATCGTTGGAAACTTGACACAATGGGCTTTCCATAGAGTTCAAGAACTCCCGAATTGGAGTTCAGACGAGAAAGCAGGACCTTCGGAAGTTGAAGGTCATGTATTGATCCTAATACGGGAATCCATTCTGGTGAACTGATCCGGCGGCTTAACCCAAATTCTGACACAAATTTCTTCAACTAGACTGCTTCGATAAACTGACCATAACTTCTGAGCTACAAAGGTCCAATTTGAGAAATCTAAAGCCTAACATCAAGTTCACCGATGGCTACAATTTACCTGAAGGACTCACTACCAAAATCCTTTTATTTCCTACCCAAAACCGCCGAAGTCCTGTTAATGTAATACCACACAGGCAAACTCTTCCCATGGTTCAAAACACAACCAAACATTCCCCTTGGGAAAGCAAGACAAACTACACCTTTCATTCATTTTAATCCTAACACATAAAATGGTAATATAAGGACAATTACTTAGTCCCACAATCAGTCCCCCTGACTATCCTCGTAACAAATCTAAATCTCCAAAGACACCGTCTCAGTTCGAACGGCTCACACCCGCCACTCACTACCACAACCCATGCCATCTGAATGGTCTCTTAAACAAGATTACACCAAGTAGGAGAAAACCCCTACCTCTTGGAGTTTTTGTCAAAACTCCCCAACTCCGGTCTCTATGCGAAGCCCTCTGCGGAGTTGAACTCTTCCTCTTACTCCACCTAAAACCGCCGATCCGATTTGTCGGAAATTTCTGTAGAAGCGTGGTCCCTCTCTAAAACTCTCTTTCTTCCTCTTCTTTTCTTATTCTTTCTCCCATCCCACCGGCCGTCCAAGACGGCTAAGAGCTTGTCCTTCACTTGCCACACATGTCCAATTTTTCATCGGCCTAGGATTTCCCTTATCCTCTTATCCATCCACCATGGATTTCCCTCCAATGACATGATGTCACATGTCAACTATACCCATACTCGTACCTCACTGCTGACTTCACCACAGCCTGACAGTGCTTCAATGTGAGCCACTAATACCTGCCACATGTCACGCCGCCACCTTGGTGCCTCGAAGAACGTGAAATGTTCGACTGCCCCTGACCACCTAAATTCGACGTGGTAGTTAGATTTCATGAGACGATTCTAACGGTGAAGCTCGTTTCGTCATCCGAGATCAAATAATTTATTTTAGATTTTGATTGAAATTACCATTTTACTATTCTTTCAAAAATTCAGATTTTCCGGGGTTTCACAATCATAACTTTTCATTTTTTTCTATTTTGTCTCAACTTTATTTTTATTCAATCAAATGCTTCCATACCAATCAAAACTTATTAGGGTATTTAAATATGTAAAAATTTCATTCAAATAACATTAAATTATCTTTAACAAGGTGAAATGATAATATTATCATTTTCATATTAGGGTTTTTGTCATCTCTTTATAAAATAAATTGATTATTGCAGAATAAAAACAGTAAAAATAATAGAAGATAATTAAATTTTGTTTTTTTTTTAATTGTTATATTTTTGTAAGAAATTTTTTTTAATTTTTATCTCAATTCTATAGTTGCCAATTTTATCAATAGATAATAAATCTATATTGTGAAAATGATAATATTGTCATTTCACCTCGTTAAAGGTCATTTAAGTAATTTCATTATTTTATATGGCATATAATGTCATTTGAATTCAATTTTTCCTAATTCAAATATCTGAATAAGTTTTTATTGGTTAAAAAACACTCGATTGAACAAAAATAAAATTAAGTTGAGACACCAAGAAAAAGAAAGTTTGCATTAATTTAATCAACAAAAAATAAACTGGGACAACAAATAAAATAAAATAAAAATAGGTGTTGTTCACCATTTTAATATCGTGTCTCATTCACCGAGTTCCATTTATGTATATATATTTTAGAAAAATATACAAATTTATCAAAACAATTAAGAGTTCGAGTTACAACTCTCTTATATACAAAATATTACAAGTAAAATCTAGTTTTTTTACAAAAGAGTTTCTCAAAGTCATAGTTCAACTTTCTTCACACCTGCGGTCCCGGATGAGGGTCAACCGCCTATACATAACTCCGTGACCCGAAGGTGGTCCCATGACGAGGCGAGCAATGCCATAAAGGATAACTCCTACAAGGGCTGTTTCTCACCTAAGCTGCAGCATACGAACATGTTCATTAATAATAATACACACATCAACATTCCAATGAATATACCCTAATGGAATCCTACATGTCATGCCATGAAACGAGATACGACTCATCATGTACCATGCGCCCGAGCCCTCACCGACTCCCTCACACAAATCCTAAGCCTATGTGTGAAAATTCGTCATTCTGAATGACATTCAATAATCATTTTCAAAACAAATTTCATTTGTTTATAAACCAAAAGTTTTTTGGATGATACATCACAATGATCATTTTATATTCAAAATCCATACACCTTTTTAGCTGGTAATCTATTTTTGGTGTCTCACCTGCTCCAGACAAACCTGTACACTTTATGCCTTTCACCGCTAAGGACTATGTCTGACCATAATTGGCAGGTTTTTCACCCGAGAGGGAATCTATACCTTCTCGCTGATACTTGGCACATATTTTCTTCATCATTTCAATCAAACGAGTGATTCTGTTGGACGTTGTCTCATTTACCGAGCCCACCCAATCAACACCAAACGCAGTGTCGATTTACCAACCATGCACTCACACCCAACTCAAAGCGATGTCCCCGTGCATATACAATGCAAAATGCCACTGCATGTTATCTCATGTTACATGTATAATGAACACTACATTGAACAATTTATAAACCGCACTTTATGCCAAGTACCATGGATAATTATATCGAAAACATATAATTTACATCCATTCATACTAATATATATAACATCAATATATCAACATATTTACAACACATTCAACATGTTAAAATTTTCAGCAATAACACACAAAAATAGTCCACACAAACTAGCCATTCCCGACCATAAATCTGGCAATACTCAGCCTTAAAAATAATCTGGACTCAACCCAGAAATTTCAGCTTTTTTTTTTTTTTACAACTTTTAAGACTCATTAATGGATATAAATTCAGCCATGAAGCGCTTCAAAACAATCGGCTTTGAAAAACAATCCCAACTCGAAAAACTCGGGGCCCCATGGTTGGGCTAAACCATAGTCATTTATTTAATCTTTAGATTTAGGAGGAACCAAGCAGGAGAAACCCTACCTCTTTTTTTCTTTTTCTTTTGCACTACCTTAGCTCGCAGCTAGGCACTAACTTTAATTCTCGGCCTATCGCCTTCCGACTGTTGAAACACCGGGAATCGAAGCCATTTTCATTTGTTTCCCCTTTTTTTCCTTCTTTCCCATGCACGTTTTTTTTTCCCTCCTCTGTTTTGTTTTCCTCTCATTTCTTTTCTTTCTTCCTTTCTTTTCTTTTTTCTCCTTTATTTTCTTTTTCTCCTTTCCTTTCTTTTTTTCTCCTTTCTTTTCTTTTCCTTCCCTCTACCGAATTCTTTCTTCTCTCCTAAGCTATTCCTTGATTTGATCCAAGTGAGAGGAAACTTCCTCTCACTTTCCTATTCCTCTCACTTTCATGATCCATGTTCCATGTGACATGTGTTACATGGACACATGCACTAGGTAGAAAATGCCACACCATATGGCTCTCATCCCATGTGCACTCCTTAACTTCTGCTGATGCAAGATCCATTATCAAGTCACGCTACAAAAGACTACTATATATGTCATCCGACACATGTGCCTCGAAATATGTGAAATTTCGATTGTCTCTAAATCCAACAAAATTCGACTAGGTAAATAGATTTCGCGAGACGATTCCAATCTACAAGCTCGTTCCGCTATCCGATATCTAGAATTTTTGTGTTTTCAACCTTTACTTTTAAAGAAGAAATTACCGTTTACTCATTTTTCAAAAAATCGTATTTTTCCCTTAGCTTACAATGTATGTGGACAAAAAACGACATTTATACTTGGAAATATATTTAGAATAATTATTTAAAATTTGATTTTTAAATATTTAAAGGTTTTGAGGAATAAATTTAAGAACATTTTCCCTTTTTAAAATGTTTAGTAACCTAAAAGAATTTTTTTTTTTCCATAATTCCCTACATAACAATACAAGTGGCATTTTCTAGAGAAACAAATGGTGCAGGACTTTGATCTCTTGAAAGCATTTTTTTCTTTTTATCTCCACTTTTTTCTTTTTTATTTCTCGCCCTTTCTTCTTGGTTACTCCATCTCCACCCTTTCTTCTTGGTTACTCCATCTCCAATTTTCTACTCCATCTCCAAAGGTCTGAGGCCTCCACAGCAATGCTACTCAAAGTGTCACTAGCCTCTCTCGCACTAGCAAACTCGCATCTAATCGCCTTCTATGCACAAAGGCAACCCATTCTCCTTTTTTTTTTTTCTATTTGTTTTCTTATTTTTTGTTTAAAATTTATGTTTGAACCTTAATCTTTTACAATTTCTGGTTCAAATTTGAAATTTTGTTTGAAATTTCTGTTTGAACCCAATCTTCTACAATTTATGTTTGAAATTTTGGTGCCTTGCCTCGACACGCCGACAGTATCTATAAAACTCGAGTATATTTGAATTTTTCCGAAAAATGACAAAATGGTAAATTGCTACTACAGTATAAGTTGCAAACCTGGAATTTTTCCAGATCTCGGATGATGAAACAAACCTCACCGATGGATTCGTCTCGCAAAATCTAGTTACCTAGACGAATTTTGTTAAATTTCAAGACATACGAATTTGCACGATTTTCGGAGCGCCTGGTGAACTCAAAAAACGGATTTCCGAGAAAATTATGGAAAAAGACCAAGTAAAGTTCATTTAAAAATAAACCGAACTTTAACCAAGACGAAATAAATTGTTTCGACGAACGGACCTAGATAGTGTCACCACGTGGCACAACGTGGCCAAGTATCCTTGTTTAATAAATAAGGCAAAAATCACCCTGGGGCGTGGGTGTGAGCGCATTTTCAATGGAAAACTCGTAGAGAAGAGAATAGTAGAGCAGAGAGAGTAGTTCCAACTCTCTCTACGATCCACGGCTCTGCTGTTTGGTTTTCATTAGGCCAAGAACTAAAGTCCATCTACGCGACGAGAGCTACGCGTGGGTACCGAAAACAAAGGATTTTGGGTCATTTATTCACAAGAGGTTGCAGATCGTGGGTTTCGGCCCCTGACTCAAAGCTTCGTTTTCGCCTCCAAGAGCAAGTAGTGGATTCTTCCTACTTTGGTTTATTTTCCATTCTATGGGCTGTTTGGTTGAGTTTTAATGCCCTAAGGGGCTGTTTGACAAAATAATGGGTTATGGGAATAATGCCTTGTTTTGACCCTATTTGATGTCTAGTTTTTGGGGCTGATTTTCGGTTAGAAAAATGGAGAATTTAGACTAGTATCCTTTAAGAAAATTGTAGCTCTATCTAAGAACTTGATGTTAGGCTTTTGAATCACCTAAATTGAACCTCTATAACCCAAGTTATGGTCCGTTTTCCGGGACTACCACGGTCTGCCTTGTTTTGGCCGAACCTATTGTCCAGATTTTGGGGACTGATTTTCGGTTGGGAAAAAGTGAGAATTTGGACTAGTATCCTTCAAGGAAATTGTAGCTCTATCTAAGAACTTAATGTTAAGCTTTTAAATCACCTAAATCGGACCTCTATAACTCAAGTTATGGTCAATTTTTCGAAACTACTATAGCTTAGGATGTTTAATAGTTTGTGTCCAGATTTTGGGATTGTTAGGGGGCTAGGTTTCTTAATCGAGTTCAGAACTATCCTGTGGTCTGTTATGGCTTGTTGTGTGAAATGTTTTGTAGGCATCTCTATGCCATAATTGGTCTTGAGGATGAGGTTGTCATTGCTTGAGTTTGAATGACATGCTTAGTAGTAATTGATTGGATGTCAATATGTGTGTCCTAATGTATTGACAGCGTGATGAATGGTGTGTGTGGTAGATGGCCATTACATGGCATGTTGTAGCCATTTTGTAGACATATTATGTCATAATTTAGCCTAGAGGATAAAGTGCGTCGTTGTTTGACTAAGCAATGATTTGATTGTGATATTAATATATGCGCTTATGATATATTGACATGAATGAAATTTTGTGGAGATTATATGCATGTTTGATATAATTGTCCATGATGCATGAGCAGAATTATCTATATAGCATTTATCATATATGTGACATGGTATAGGCATAAAATGGCACATCGCATTGCATATGCACGGAGACATCACATGAAATGGGTGTGAGTGCATGGTTATAATCAACACTGTGTTTGGTGTTTCATTAGGTGGGATCGTGATAGGACAACGCCCAAATCGTGGCTGTACTACAAAATGGAAACGAAAAAATGAAAATATGTGCTCTGTATTAACAAGTAGGATAGACACCCCTCAAGTGAAAGTCCGTTAGTTTTTGCTATACATATGTGTCCAAACGGTGAAAGCCTCAGGAAAGCGTAGGAAGGCTTCATATGTAGAAGGCTTGGCGGCCTAGTAGTGACCCTGAAATTCGCTTACCCAATAAAAGGACACATGATTTTGAATATAAATTATCATCAGATAACATCCAAAACTTTTGGTTTGAAAACAAGTGAAATTTGTCAGAAATGATCATCGGATGTAATCCAAGAATGACGGATTTATCACGCATGGGTTTCCATCGGTGGTGATAAGAGTCCTGGCTGGGACTTGTATGATGGAGTTTCCAAGGTAACTCGATATTTGCATATGTAGGAGTCGACTATCTACGTGACGTATAATTTCATTCTAGGTTTGGTATAATCTTTATTGAATGTGTTTTTTTTGCGGGATATGACCATCAGACATGACCAGCGGAGTGAGTTCATGCAGAGTTTACTCTATCAGTATCGTCACCTCCGTCAGAGACTCCTTCTGTGTACATGGAGTGTGTAGAGAGACAAAGACTCACCGAGCCCCATTCAGAAGAAAGCCGTTGTGACTTTGGTTCTTACTTTTAAATATATTAAAACAAATTGTTTTGATATATGTTTTTGTGTAAAAGTATTGTAATTAAACTCTAAGGACTATGGTATTATAGCCTCAGGCATTATGTTCGAAAAGTACGATAAATCTAATTACATGTGATCATTTTTACTCATAGATGGACCCAAAGAGGTCATGATATGATAATTGGCCTCGGATGGATCATGCTATTATCTGTTGTAAGGTTGTATTTTTGGGTAGAGTTCCCTGTACAAAGGAGACTCTATCCGACTATAAATTTTCAGTCCCTAAAAGTGACACACAACAGAAGATCGGTTTATCCGACATCCAATGTTTCTTCCGCAGTTGACGACAATAATGACCCTGTTTTGGAGAGTCACAAAGACGTTGATATATTGCCTTCAAATCGATATATTGAGGATAAGTCCAATTTTTCTATCAAACGATAATTGGTGTTGTGTTTTAGCTGACACATGATCACCATTTTTTAGAGGAATTTGTTTAAAGGGGATAAAAGTTATTTGCAAAACTAACACCTTACTTTTATAATCTTAAAATATCTTCATTTTAGACAAAATTACCCCTTAATGTATTAAAATAAAAAAATATTGCAAATATAATCCTTTTTTATACTTGTCAAACTTAACCATCGTTAAACACACTTGAAGGGGTTAAGTCTACATTTATAATAGATACAACAACTATTTAGTTTAGACTTAACCATTATTAAGTTATACTTGAACAAATTTAAAAGGGTTAAGTCTAAGTTTACATGGTGGTTAAAGTATAAATTTGTAAAAATGATATAAAATTATTCTTCATTTTTTAGGTTTCAAGAAAAAATGTTAGATTTACAATTTTTTTTTGCTTTTGTGCCTTCTAAACGGTTACCCCCATTTTTTAGCCCTGCTCACCACTGGTCACCCTCCTAAAGTTTAAAACCCCTAAACCCTTGCTGCGCATCTCCCTCTTAAGTCTTGAGTATTTGTTTCTTTCTACTTCTCTCTTTAAGCCGCTGTGTGATGACGAGAGAGAAGAAGTTGAAGTCTGTTGTTTCGTCTTTCACTCCTGATGGGGATTTCCTCGCCATTCTATCTCCCGACGGAACACTTAAGGTTTTTGTTTTCTTTTTTCAATCCATTTGTGTTTCAATTTTTGAAATGGTTCGTTTTCTCATCATTCATGGTGAAATTGTTGGAATAAATAACCTTATTCTGAAAATAGAGCAGTTTTTTACCTAGTTGCTGCAGGAGAAGCACATAATTTCTGATAAAATTACTGGATTGGGAAATTATAAGTCGCGGATTGAGAGTTTTATTGTATGTGTATATGCTTTGGTATTCTCGATAGTTTTAGTTAAAGTAGCAGGTAGAGTTCACATCAAATTAAGCGTTGCAATATGAACTGTATATGGGGGGTGAGATTCGGTGTGCTTGAGGCTGTAGTGTTTGCCCCGAGGTTCAGTTTGTTTGATTGATGATTTAATCCTGTGCAAGGAAAACCCTAAAAGAAAAAACAGTTATAAAGACTGGAAGAGGGGGAGTACCTCTTGGGCTGGCTGCTTGAATGAGGGGGAGTACCCGCTTGTAAATTTATTAATGTGCATCCTGTAGTTTTTCCCAAGTTTTTGGGTGGTAGGTAGTCCTTTTGCTTTTCTTGTATACAACCTGTATACCCTGGGGCTTGGCCCTGTTTTGTTAATACAATTGCTCTTCTTACCTACGAAAAAAAGATATAAGACTGGAAGAGCTGTCAATTTTAGCTTCTTTTTCCTATAGTTTTATGCATAAATCTATCTAGTTGGAGCTCGTTATTGAAGAGAAATGCTAACTATGGTTCGGAGAAAGGCGGCCATTGCCCTGGTCTCAAAGATAAAATTACTTTCATGTCTTTTGCATGAACACCTATTTGCCAATGGGGACTGTTGGCAGCATTCTTCCATTAGTAAATACGTGAATGATTTGATGTTATTGTGTGTATTTGCTTTTGCAAGTCCTGTTGAAGCTAATTCGTAACTTTTCAGATCTGGAACACTAGTGATCAAAGTCTAGTGGCAGATTGGAAGGGGTCAGATGTGGACTCAGGTATCAGTTATTCCTGTATGGCATGTAGTTTTTTTGGAAAAAAGGTAATTTCACATTCCTGCTGGAAGTGATTTAGATTGTTAGATCTCTTTTCTTTCAGATACCAAGGAAATTTATTTATTCTAGATATTTGATAAATTGATTGTTTTCAATTTGGTCCTTTTAGCGTAGAAAAGAACGTGGTGCGTGCTTATTGTTGGCCCTTGTTACAAATGATGGAAACATTTTGATGGTCAATATTTTTTCTGGTGAAATGAAATGGGAATCATCGAGATACCATCCTGGGTATGTAAATTAACATCACTATTTACTAATAATTTGAATTTAACATCCTGGGTGAGCCGTAATCTTATATGTTTAAGCTTTTAGGAAAATTGCTTGTTCAAAATAATACCCATGGATCAGTTTCATTTACTGTTGTTTCAGCTTGTCTATAATAACCTTTTTCATATTTTTCCTTCAAAATGATATCACTGCCAGTATAATGCTCTAGATCATCTGTTTTACACAGAGAAATATGCATGTCTTATGTTTATGTTTCCTTGTATCTGTCTTTGAAGGGCTTTGTTGGCTTTATGAGCACATGTATTGTTTTATTTTAGACTTCTGAAAGAGGACTTTTTACATATGTATATGGCCCCATACATTTTGACATCATGTGCCTATGGATAAGTCATACTTTCTCTTATTTATACAGAGGGATTTCAGGGATTTCTTTTGCAAATAAAGGGCGTATTCTTCATGTGGTGGGTACTAATGGAATGGTCTCAACATTGAAATCAGAAAATGGAGAACTTATTGGAGAGTTCAAAGCTTCAAAGAAGCCGATCTCTTCCTCAGCCTTTTCTAGCGGTCAGTACTTGAGTCATATTGATCGTTTTGCGTTTCTAACCTAGTGTTGATTTCATTGATTTTCTTTTGTCCAGACGAGAAATTCTTAGCTATAGCTGGTAGCAAGAAACGGGTTTTAAGTTTTGAAAATGGGAAGGAACTTCTGAAGTTGCCTGATGATTTGGTGAGTTCACTAAATTAGGAGTTTGCCTCACATATCTGGAGAGTTCTTTTGTGTGCTCGAGGTTTTCATAATTTCAATATTTTGGTATTGCAGGAGTCTGTGCAGGGTATTTGGATATCTAATGATGCCGGTGCCATTGTAACATCTGGGTTCACTGAGAAAAATCTTCAAGTGTGGAACTGTGATTTGAATAGCAGGACTGTGAGTAAAGGGCCTGTTATTTCCATGAAGCATCCTCCACTAGTATTTGAATGCAAGCATGGTTGGAACGGAGATGATGGTTTAGTCATCCTCTCAGTTTCTGGTTCAGGTATAGCTTATTTGTGGAATTTGAAGACCGCCTCAACAAAGGAGTATAATCCAACAAGGATAATGGTAAAAACTAAAGAAGCTGAAATGGACCAGCAACACGGTAAAAGTACCAAGAAGAGTCGCATTTCTATCATTAATGCTAGAGTAAATACTATACAATCAGATGGACGGGTGACGGTCATTATTGGTTATGGTTCTATTAATTCTCCTCAATTTAAACTCTTGGAAATTAGTAACCCAGGGGAGGATATTGTGGTAGCAGCCACTAACAACATCGTGAAAGCTGTTGCTGAGGCTGGGAGAGAGAATGGCGTTCTTGAAGGAAAAGGTGCAACTGCTTTTGTTTCCTCACTGATAGATGGGAATTACATATAAAAATTTCTTAATCTTCTTTGTTTCCTTTTTCATTTCGGTCTCTTTGTGTTTCTGTTTTAAGATGTGGCTGTTCTATTTATTATGGTTCTTCTGTATCTATTTACTCAAACAATGAATGACCATTGAACATAACTCTTTTAGTTTTTAGTCTCAACAACCACCACCCCCACCCCAATTTTTAGCTTATCGAAATTTTGTGCTTTCTCTAGCTGATATTTGCCTTTTAGGGTAATGTTTTTGCATTCTTTGCTTTGTTTTTTCTGACTGTGATTGTAATGTGAATCCTTACTAAACATCTTTCGTCATGAATGGATCTGTTTGCAAATAAGAATATTTTTTACTTTCTAGGCCCTTTGGATGATCGTAAGGTTATAATTTTTTTTCAACCTTTTAGTTTTCATCTTACTGAAATTACATGCCTCTTCTAGATCCATTTTTTGTTATATTTTCATGTGGACTTTTAGAATCTACTTCAAGTGTGAGTCATATCATTTTTTTAACTGGTTTGTTGGCTAGAAGTGGTTTTTCTTTTTTCAATCTTTTTGTATAATTTGAGGTTGTAATTCTGTCTCTTTGTGTATGCCCTGTGTACAATGGCTTGAACACCCTTTGTTTCTTTTAAGAATTTTCTTATTAATTTAAGAAAGAAAATTTACTCGAAGTGAATGTGTAAATGTTAGCTTAGACATTGTGACATGTCATTTAATCTAAATCATCACATCAAACTTTCAATTATATATGAAATACAAGCAGAACATCATATAACAAAGAATGATGGGATACAAAGTTTGCACCTATAAAATTCCTTAACGGTTATTTATAAAAAAAATAAAGATAAAAATCCTTACTGTTGCTTTTTGGAGCGCTTCAAAGGTTTTTTTTAGGCTCTGTTTGGAACATAGAAAGTAGTAGGGAAAGAAAAAAAAATACTAAGAAAAATTATTTTCTCATGTTTGGTTTCATTGTGGAAAATATAAAATAAAATCATATAAAATCAAAATTCCTCAAAATTTTACATATTTTAAAATTTCATAGTCCTTGACTCCTTATGTAACAGAGATAAACAAATAAAATGAGTTTGAATAAACATATAGAATTAATTTATTAAGATTAAACCTATTTTTTATTTTCCTCTATATTTTATTTCCTTCCATTTTTTCTCTTTACTTTCCTCTCTATTTTCTTTCCTTAGTACTTTCCGGGTTCTAAATGAATACTTGAAGTATTCTTCTATACGCCAGGAATTATCTTCACAAATATAACTTTGGATTACATTTTTCTTTGAAAGAAACATTAAAGATAACTGATGTAGTTTCTTTTGTTAATCTCTTTTCAAATGCTTGTTAGACAAGGATTTTATGTATGAAATATTTGGTATCATATTTTAATATCTGTTTGCATTTTTTATGATTTCATGGTGACAACGCTAAGAAGATTCTGTTTCTTATTTTTTCTCCCATGCAATTTGTTTCTTTTAACTCCCTAGTTTCTTAAAGGCCACCAGCTACCCACATGTTAAGAAGTCAAAATAAAAAAGGTTCAATTTCCTGTTATGCGAGTTAGTATTATTACGAGTGCCAAGTGCCAACTAGAGTTCTTTTCATGTGGTATTCATCTTAAAGATGGTGGCTCTTGGAGTGTCTTTCTAATGGATCTGTTGTATAAATTTTGAAGATCTGGGCTCAGAGGCAGCAGCAGAACCAATTCAAAACAAGAAGTCAAATAAAAAGCGAGCAGCATCTGATCCAGATCTTGCTGCTGCAGAAAACATGGTCGATATTGGTAAGTTTTATTATGTAATATCTTCCTTCTTTTTCTTTTCTATTTCTTTCCCAGAAGCCTTAAACTTCTATTAAGAGGTAATGACTGCATTGAATGGATCTTCATCTAGTATGTTCTTGTTACTCACTAGAACCATGGCTCTGTAGGAGACTGAAAATAGTCGAACTCCCATCTTTTTATGCTTGTTATTTATAATAACTGCTGAAAGGCTAATGCCTTGACTTACCTGTGTTTTTTCAATTTCACATCAAACAATGAAATGATGTATATGTAAGTTTTAAAGATACACACTGAATCATGTCAGTAAAATAAATGCATTAGTTGTATAGAAAAAAAACCTAGCCCTGTAAGCAGAAGAAACATCTCCAAATCCCTATTGCATCTTTAGGTGAGGTCATAACCTGAACCAGTGTAATGGAAATTTATCAGTTGGATTATTGTTACCAGCTGGTGGAATCCATTTTAACTCTATCTTATGGCAAACTATCAATTGTGGGATTGGTGTTTATGCTAGTCTGTCATTGTGATTTACTTTCCAGTATTAGTAAACACAATCTTCACACTTTAACATAGATTCAAATTAAATCCTGGTTGTGGCATTGAATGAAGGCCATGGAGAAGCTGTGGATGGAGTTCAAATTGATGATGATTGGAATGAGCTAACAATGGGCGAGAAACTTGAGAGTTTAAATCTAATAGATACTGATGATAACGTCAAGACCCATGAAAAGCAAGAATCTTCTCTTCACACAGTGCCTCCAAGCGCAGACTCAGTTCATGTTTTGCTTAAGCAAGCATTAAATGCAGATGATCGTTCGCTCTTGTTAGATTGCTTGTACACCCAAGATGAGAAGGTCCTTTTCTCTCCCAAATTTAAGTAATTATGGTACAAAATTTCTAAATATCTTGTCATCTCAGAAACCTGATATATTATCTGCTTGCAGGTTATTGCGAATTCAGTCTCACTGCTAAATCCATCTCATGTTCTCAAGCTTTTAGGCTCTCTCATTTCCATAATTGAGTCGAGGTAAATACTAATGGTATGATTGGGACATACGTGTTTCCTTTTTGGGCAAGTATAACAAAATTCGGCCAAAAAAATGCTTAACAGAAGGGTATATATAACTGGGCTGTATAATATCTAAATATTTAAATGCATATATATGACTGATACATCAAGGTAGCATTCCCATTGGAACACCCCAAGGACCCCAGATAGATAAGAGGTTCTGGGCAAGCACAAAAGGAGAATGTTAGAACTGGATGCTTGATTAGGAAAAAGACCAATTGACAAGGTGTTGTAGTCTCTTCCCTTGCATGGTTCTTCGTGTTCCTTCTGGTAGATTTTCTTGTGTTTTTATCAAGCCAAAAGCAACTAAAGAGTGAGAATTAGTGATTGGGTTTGAGGCAGGTGATAACATTGCAACAATGGGGCCTTTATGAAAGAAGGACAAAAAGAAAAGAAAAAAGAATATTGCTCAAAACGGTCGATGGCTGTTTGTCACAATTTTTTTGTGGGTTTCTGGGGCTGATTCCTGCTTGATCCCTAATTGGTTCGTCACATCTTGAACCTTAAGAAGAATTTTCTGTTGGTGTTCCAAAAGAATTGGATGCATGAGGTTTCTTCTCTTGTCATTATTTGAAAATTGATTGCATGGATATTGATGTTCAAACTTTCATGCTCAAGATTGTGAGGTTAATGGGTTTTTCTGTTGCATTTCCTTTGTAGGGGTGCAGTATTGGTATGTGCACTTCCATGGCTGAGAAGTTTACTCCTTCAACATGCAAGTGGAATAATGTCTCAAGAATCATCTTTACTTGCCCTCAACTCTTTGTTTCAGGTCAGAACCAGGAATAGATTATTTTAAGTAAAACAAATTGATCTCTTCTCTCCCTTTTTTGGGTATAAATTGACTGATCATATGAATGACAGTCATTGTGATATCTATTCTATTAACCTTTCCAAACATGTAGGCTATTTTTGGTTTCCTGAAAATACTAGGAAAAGCAAAAAAGATATCATGAAAAGTTATTTTCTTTGGTCTGGATAACAACGGAAATAGGATGGGAAAAAAAAAGGAAATTACTAAAGAAAATAATGCATTGTTTTCCCTATTACTTTCTTAAAAATAGGAAGCAAAACAAGAGAAAAAAAAAGAAGGGAAATTTGTTTTAAGAGCACATCCAATGTTTTTATTTAATAACTTGGATTGTTTTACCCAAAGAGGACACAACCCTATCTCCAATAACACCCCCTATATTTATTTTTATAAAAATTATCCTTAAAAATATTTTTAATTTTAATAAGATTATAAAAAATATATAAATAAAATTAATAATTAATAATTCTTACTTCCACTTTCCTTGACTTTTTTTTTTTTTTATGTTTAATCAAATAAGGAAATTGAATTCCTTTGCTTTTTCCTTAAATTTTTCATGGATAACTGAATTTCTTTTATTTTTCCCCTCTCAGTTTTCCTTTCCTGTTATGTTCCAAGAACTAAAAATGGCCACAGTTTTTCTAGGTGACCTCTTTATCCTGTGTTTACGCACGTCCCATCATCTAAATAAATGGATTCAATGTAGTAGAAAGGTGGGGTATATATCCTGTATAGTTAGGGATACCGAAACATTTGCTTGTTTTTTATAAAGTTTGAGATGATTGGTTCTTGTAAAGACGGGAATAAAAACATATTCTGGTTTACTTGTTTCTTTATTGACATTTGAGATAGTTCAATATTTGTATTCGCAGTATATAGTGTGTTCATTCATATCATGAATGGATTCATCTGGAGGAGTTCCTTTTACAACATAGCATTATCTATATTTTAATTTAAGTGAGGATCCCAAGTTTTGCAGCCCTAATATTTGTTTGTAACTTAATACTATATTAGTGAGGAATGATGCTGTCAAATGTCATCAGACGGTCCAAATTGTATGAAGTTGTTCTAATTACAAAGGCCATTAAATAACCAAAGCAACCCCAGTGGATTAATAACTAAACACTGTATTCCATGGATTAGAGGCAAGTTAGTTTAACTCCATTTTTTTTTATTTGTGATGGATATGCAGCTCATAGAATCAAGAGTTTCAAATTTCCGTCTGGCTCTTCGACTACAAAGTTGCTTAGACTTCCTCTACGCAGGGGTGAGTGTGCTTTTCAATAAATCTTAGGTGTGGATTCAGGTGAGTCTTTTTCCCATTCAAGTGATATGTTATCTTCACACAGGTTGGTGATGACGGGTTAGATGAGAATGAGAGAGTAACTCCAGTTATTTATGAAGATGAGGATGAGAGCGATGAAGGGGAGGAATCTGGAGATGCCATGGAAACAGATGAAGATAACGAAGAGGAATTTGAAGGCTTCGGTGTTTTAAGTGATATGGAAGGAACTGAAGGAATGAGCGACTGACTGACTACTACTTTGGATGACCAAAGAGGCTAGGTATTTATTCGGGAGTATTAATAGAAAAGATTCTGGGCCTAAATTGGTAGTTGAGTTATGTGTTTGTTGGGGGAGGAGAGATCAATCATGGCTGTTTTAACTGTTTTCTTGTCTGTTTGGGAAACAGAAATATCCCAGTGAAACAAAACCCAACATAATACGGGAGATTATGGGAACACTTGCGGAGTTGAGGAGTTTGTGATATGATGGGTGAACAAAAACTTGGAGAGCAGTTCCATGCAAAACGGAGAAAGAAAGGAAGGCCCCCATGAATGAGCCATAATGATAGCTTGGTGAGTGAGCACGGACCATGAAACTTCCTTTCTTGTTTTATGGTTTTTTTTGTAGGAGTGTAGCATTCATTCCACATGTTTTAACGTGTTGGGACTTGGGAGTGCAGAATTTTGATGCAACTTTTTGAAGTCAAAGATTGAATTGAAACTCACATATTTATTTTATTTTTTTATTGTCAGTGAGTGACCTATAAAATTATTTGGTTTTAATCTAATCAAGAATATGTCTTGCGAATGACGCCTAAAAATATTATCCTTTTTAATTTTTGTTTTTGTTTTTGTTTTTCCCTTTTTGGGTTTGGGATGTATTAGCAAGCAGTTTCTGAGGTTTGAGTCTTCCTAGGAGCTGGAAAACAGCCGTCAACCCCCATGGAGGATTTAGAGTTTTGTACGGAAATGGTACATTTGAAAATAAAAAAGATAAAATCAGTTCGTAGGGAAAAATAATGACTAAAGTAAGTCGTAATGTCTAGAATTGGAATGGCTGTGCATTATTTCACCAGTTCTGCAAACTTAACGCACTGATTACTCGCCGTCATTAACATGATTAAACTAATTTATTTTTTAAATGCCGTCGTTGTCAACGACGGCATTTAAATCAAGTAAATGTAAGACTTGGCGTGTTATACCATCTCTGTTTTTCTTTCTCTCACAAACACACACACCTTTCTCCTTCCTTTTTCTTTTCTTTCTGAATTGAGTGACATTGAAGAACGATAGCAGCATCATCATCATCATCATTTGCTTTTTCTTTCTAATTATAAACGCGCGCTTCTGCTTTCCAGAGCTTTTTCTTTCTTTTTCTCTTTTCTTTGGGAGTGTTTAAGATGGAAAAGGAGAGGTTGTTCTTAACAAGGCAACACAAACAGCTCACCAATTGAATTTAGGCATGGAAATTCATCCCAATGACCTGAATTGTTCTCATCCTAACGAGAGTCGCTTCAGAATTGTTTCTCAACTCCTCACCAGACAACTCGATGATCGTAGCGATCCCTTGAGTCGCGCTGAGCTCCACAGTCTTCTCCCGCCGGGTTCAGCGTCAGCATGCCGGGAGATAGCATTGCCATTAGAGAATGATTGGGAGACCGGGGAGATGGTAATTCCGGTATATTTCGCCGCAATCTTACATTGCCAGCGACAGTCACGCCAACAACAGTACCAACACTTCTTGCTATAACAGGTCAAGTCTTACATTTACTTAATTTAAACGCCGTCGATAACAGCGTGATTTGAAAAGTGGATTTCAAATGTCATTGCCGACAACAACTATGATTTGAATTCCTAGAAATCAATCACACAGTTCCGTCACATTCAATAAAATCAATCACAAGATTACAATTTACTTACTATTATTTTTCCCGTGAACCCATTTCCATTCCTTTTTTATTTCAAACGCACTTACTCCGCTCAAAACTCGAGGATTTATTATCTGTTAACTTAGGGCCCTCCGATTATTATCTGTTAACTTAGGGCCCTCCCTTTGGAGGATTTTCCTAATAATATTAATTATCAAAGTTCAAATCTCTCTAATGACCCAATGAGGGGTTTTAACTTATTAGCTTTATTTAAATAACTCACATGTTCCCCCGGACTTCAATTTATTTAAAACATTCAAAAAATTACGACCATACCAAGATCATGCCCTTCTATTTCAGTTTCAAAAATATTTGATAAAAAAAATAAAATATTTGATGAGGGATTCAATAAACAAAGGCAATATATGTGATGAAAGATCTAACAATCGGTACTATATAAGATGAAGTTAAGGTTTGTTACACTTTTTATCAAAATTCGAAGGTCATACTAAGGTGAGGTTAAGGTTTGTTTTACACTCTTTAGCAAAATATTTGAATGATGGCTAGGTTTTCTATCTTAATTTCAAAGGGGACCTATAACACAGTTTTCCCAAACATATTTAAAAAATTTCATCTATTTTTTTGAGTACAATTTATTTTTTATCTATTACTATTATTATTATTTTCTTATCTATTAAATCATTAAAGTTGTATTCAGGTTTCCAGTGTATGATGTATTTGGCTATTAGCGTACAAGGAGTCTTTTAGAATTAAAAATGAACGCCGAAGAGAATATTGTAAATTGCATTCATATGACATATCAAGGAGAAATTGTCAAGTTCCAGTTCCAGTTCCAATTCCAGTTCCTCCTAAGCAAATCAAGTGGAAATTACAATTCCATCCCTCCTTCTCTAAGGTACGAAAACGAAAACAACAACAGAGTAGAGTAGAGTAGCACCGAGAATTGGGCAAAAAACGAAAACACATAATAACATTGGGCTGGGCTGGGCGGGGCGGGCGAGCCTAACAGGCCCAATAGTAGTTGTGGTCGAAACTACTCTTTGGGCCTCCTCTTATCTTTATCATCGTGGGCCCCCATTCCAAAGGTGTGCTTGACAGCCTCCGCAGCTCCTTCAGCCATATCCTTCACTTTCTCTCCGGTGGCCTGCAAGACCCCCCCAGTCTTCTCCTTACCGGCTTCCGTAATCTCGCCCGCCGACTGTCTCATCTCCGACGCCTTCTCCTTCGTAGCCTCGGTGGCGCCCAGAGCCCTTTCTTTGGCCTTGGCCGCCTTCTCCGACAGGTAGCCGCCGCTCTGGTCCTTCGATTCCTCTTTGGCTTGCTGGCTCGCATGCTCCGCTGTTTCTGCCGTCTTGTCTTTGGCCCCTTGTGCCTTCGCCTTCACCGCCTCCGACGCTTCCCTCCCCTTTGCCATCGCTTCATCCGTCTTCTCCTGCGTAGTGTAGGTATAAGTTATAACACAAAACTCAGCTAGCCTTGAAAATCGGCACTACTGCCTTTTGCCTTATGAGAGAAATTGATAAAAAAACAAAAAAAAAGAAGAACCTGAGCATGGGCTTTGGTTTCCCCAGCCTTGTAGCTCTGATCATGGGATGCCATCTTTATCTTCTTTCTTCAATGGAATTCACTCAACTCTAAGTCTAACTCACTTTTACACTCCGAAAACTGAATCAAAGGGTAGTGTGGAGTGAGAGGGGTATGGGATGCATGCATTCTTATACAATTTCATGCACACTTAGTGTTCGACGCGTGTCCCACTTCTTGACACGTACGTGGCACGTGCCATCTATTTGTCATCTCACTCTTTTTTTTTTTTATAACGGGATTGGGTTGATGACGCTCATTCACACCTGCTGCTCTCCGACCGGTGGATTCAAATTTTAAAATTTTTTTTTTTTTCATTTAGTAGATTTATAATAAGGTATAATTTATTTACATTTTTAAAAATAAAATTTGAATTTTTATTTAATAGATCTTAAAAATTAAAATGCCCACTAAGTACTTAAAGAATAAGGCTAACAGCTGGAATATTTGCTTACGATATATTTCCAGATTCTCAGATTTTACTTTTCGATATATCGTAGATATATTTAAGGGACATTTTTTTACGAATATCGATATATCGAAAATTAACAAAAATACTTTGAAATTCATAAAAATACTTTAAAAGTGTAAAATGACATTAATAATCAAATATATGCATTGCAATGAGTTTTTAAATCAAAACGAAGATCGATGACCAATTACAACATCTTACTGATATATCAAATTTCCTGTGAAAGACAATACCCATACCGCCATTACTCAAGGTTCGATAATATCGATTATTGGGATCAAACACGCTACGAACAAACGCTCGACCAGATTCACAACTTCCACGGGACATAAATTCGTATTCATCCACATAATTTTCAAATATTAACTAATATGAAATATTACTATTAATATATTATTACTAAATTAAACTAATTTAAAATATGAAAACTTCCATATAATACTATAAATTTATAATATGCATACACGTATATTAACTAATATATAACTTGATTTTTAAAATTAATTTAATATGAAATGTTAATTTATTAATATATTATTACTAAATTAACTAATTTAAAATATTAAACTAATATATAGTTATTTAAGATATATCACAAAGAAATTTTTTTGAAGTGAAATGAAGATTTGATATTGATAGAGAGGAATTGTATCAAATTGAATGATTTTTAGAGGTATTTATGTATTTTTTTTAAAATAACCGCTGATGGTCAAAATATATTTGTAATTTAATTATACTGGCTGGATTAATTTTTGTACAATACGGCTATTTTTGACATATTTCCGATATATCCTTATATCCGGGAGCATATCCCGACATTCGACATTCCGAGAGATTCCGAGCATTTTACCGATATTTCGATATATCTATTCAAACAAAATCACCACGCTGGGCAAGGTTTCCTACTCAATCGAAATTTCGTCCGATATCGATATATCGGGCGACATTTCGCCGACATTCCCGATTTTTTCGATTTTCCTCTAAACGATTTTCTGAAGAAATCGTCACTTATATCGATATCCGATATATCTCCTGATATACAAATTTCAACTCGTGCTAATTGTTTCAAGAGGGCTAACCGTTTCAAGCCGGCACTAGACATAAGAGGGTTCCAAGTTGCAATGATAATGGGGAGAGTTTATTGCATTGGAATTAAAGTGTAACTGTCCAAGGGGTTTCTTGTGCGAAAGAGAAGAGATGAGAGACTGGGTCCCATGGTGCTATATGAACTTTCGACGATTAATCGTCATTTTAAACTTGTTTGGCCTCTTTAAATGTTATCATTACAACATAGACTTTGATTAAGATATTTGGTAAAACATTAGCGATTTTTTTGCATCTTTACCCAAATAGAATATATAAAATTAATAATTTAAAATTTAATATATTGATAAACCTGAAATTAAATATTTTTTGTTTTTAAAATATTTTGAAATATTCTATAGACTTTAAAAGATTTTACAATATTTTGTGCATATTTTAAAATATGACTTTCTTTTTAACATAAAAGCTAAATATTTAGTTTTTCTATATTTTTAAAAATAATCTATGTAAGAAAAAACAATCTATCAAAAGTCTGTCCGAAAGAAATTTGTTTTTAGAAAAAACACCCTTTGAGTCTATAGACCAAACACCATCGATCGGTTAAGTGTCAATGCAAACAAGTTAATCTTTTATTTGTTTTGTATCACACGGTCTTTTTTTTTATTTATAAACAAGACTTTCACATTTTAATTCTTTGTCATACAATTGTTAATTTTTGAAACCTTCCATACTTCAATAATATTTTAAAAAAAATTGATAAAACATCCTTTTATGAACAGATGCCCCATATTTTATATAATCGTCATGAACTAAGTTGCTTTACTAATAAATCAATTAATTATATTAAATTAAAGTATAATTATTTAAGTAAAAACGCAAATAATAAGAAAATACAAAAAAAAAGCATAACTCCATATCCCCGATGTTCAATGTTATATCATTTAAGTAAAAAGGCAAATAAGTCCATATGCCTAACTCAATTAATTGAATATTCAAAGTTTAAAAAAATAAGACATCTTGAGAGGAGAGGAGGCTTTGGTAAGAGTCGTTCACCATATAGTAAAAAGTGTAGGGAGAGAGGTCTCACGTTCCGGCCTGAATGAAAATAATTTTGTACCTTGAAACTATATTCATTATTATTGTTTAGAACATGTTTAGACTCTAGACCCACTAAGTGTTTTTAGTAAAAAAAAAATTCATTAAAACAATTTTAGAAAATTATTTATTAAACAATTTTATTAGTGTATGTAATTTTTAAAACTTTTTAAAGTTCAGTAACATTTTTGGACACAAGGATTCCACCCTCTAGATACACATCCCAACTCTTTATCATTTCAAGGGCAAGTTTAGTAACTTTTTAATTTTAAAAAAAAACACATTTTAACTTGAAAACTGCTTTTTGGACTCACTTTTAAGTTTTAAACGCAGATGATGGAAATATTTAAAATAGATTAGTTTGTAACCTAAGCCAACCAACCCTACTGAATTAGTTTGTAAAACCAGGTCAAGCTCTGTCCGGAACCTATGGAGAAGGATCCAATAAATTCCAAGCTTGAACCATTCTTGTTCAAACCATTACCACGTCTTAATGAACACATTACCTACATTACACTTGGCAACAAAAGGGTTGATTCACAAAACCTATAAATTCCCATAATTTCAGACATCATTTTGATTCACCCATTCCCTCTTGCCTTTCCACTTCATTTCATCTCATTCTTCTCTTTCAAGATTTTTGAGTAATTCAGAAAATGGCAAGCCGACAGCCAAATCTGGTCAGTCATGGGATCTACGTCTTACAATGGGGTGTCAATTGACACAAAAGAAAACCTTTATAAGTCTTTTTTTTTTTTTTTGTCCTTAAAAAAATATTAGTGGCAATCCCAATAATTGTTAGTGTGTTGATAGGATATGATTTTGAATTTTTATGACATGTCAGATTGAAAAATGTGATAACTTATTTATTATGTAAATTTTTTTTTCTATATTATTAGTCTATTATAACGCTCGCACCTCAAATATAAAATCTTAGATCCATCCTTAATTCCATGTCTATTAAGCCTCTTCGTTAGATCTTTTTATCTTTTTTGGGTATATGTTATCCATCCTTAATTTGTTCTTGATTTCAATTTTCTTTTGATGCATTTCTACAGCCCCAGAGTGACAAAATTTGCCAAGATGGCCCATGTGAGCAGAACCCTACTATAACTCAGCAGGCCAGCAACTTCATTCAGCAGGTAATGTTTATTCATTGATGATGGGGGGAGAGTTTTCTGAATAATAGGAAAGCATTTGATGGGATTTTAATCTTTTTTTTTTATAACCATGGGTATCTCGACTAGCTTGCGTCCTGGTTAATCTCATAGGATTTTGAAATTAACAACTAGGTGAATTCTTAGGTGCTTGAGGTACTCGAATTGGTAACCATTGGAGAGCAAATCAAGACATACTAATCGAAATTTGATTATGAATAAAAACTTTTATCAACAAATTGAAAAACATTTGATGGGATTAGTTTGCAAATACCTCAATTAATCCCACTAGAACCTAAAGTTAAAGCTCAGATAATCCCTGCATTGGGGAGTCCGGACAAGTTTGCATATACCGATGACTTTAAAGGGACTCGAAATGATGATTATTGGAGAGCAAGCAAAGACCAATAATTTGGTTATAATTATTATTTTTTTTTTTTTTGTATTATGGTAAATGAGTTTATATTGATGGATGGGGGGAATATGGATGCAGACAGGAGAGCAAGTGAAGAACATGGCGCAGGGAGCAGCAGAAGCAGTGAAGAGCACTCTGGGGATGAACCCTGACAATGCAAGCAACAGTCCCGCCGCTGCTAACCACCCCAGCAACACCGCCACCGCCACCGCCACCACCCCAGCCACAGCCACCAAGATTTGAAGATTCTTTTGGGTCTAAATTCTAAATTAATTTGTGGCTGATGCTTTTTTTTTTTGGGTAATTAAGGTTGTGTAATAGGCATGCCTGCCTTTATGAGCTCTGCAGTTGTATGGAGAAAAAGAGAGAGAGAGAGAGTCTGTTGTGATCTCTCTTCTCTTGCTTTGTTGATGTTTCCTTAATTGAATTTATCTCTTTTCACCCCTTCCTATCGACACGTGCTCTCTCTCTGCAAAACTACTTTGAATTATTGATTTAGGAATAATTACATAAAAAACATAAAAAATGCAAAATACACATGTATCATGCTTTCATAACATAAATATATTAGTACTTATGTAATACCTAAATAAAATATAGATACTACTTTAATAGTTTTAAATGCTACCGTAATAAATAGTTTCAAAATAGTGTCTACAACTTATTAAGATAGTTCTTAGATATTATCATAATTGAAATATAATTATTTTTTATGAAATCATAATAAATCATGGTCTTTCTCTCTTGAGGTGTTCTTCTATTGTTGTGCCAATGACACAATAATTTTTCACACAAGAAAAATGGTTTTCAGTGATACGGGATAAATATATTATTGCTATTAAAAGTGTTATCAAAGCTATATTTAATCACATCATAAATACTGTGGGAAAATATTTTTATGTAACGGACAAGTTTTTGTGTCGTCTAATTAGGACGGAAAATGAATAATTGATAATTATTATTTTATGGTCAAACGTGACGGAAAACTTTTAATTTTAGTGACAATATTACTATCATTAACTAAAATAAAGGTTATTAATATTTTTAATCATAAAATATTATTTGCCACTAAATAATAATATTTTATGGCAAGATTATAATAATTTGGTTTATTAATTTTAGTAACTATTAAAAATGTTACCATTAAAATCCCACCATTGAGAATACTTTTGCTAACAGCCTTCATCAATGATGATCCAATCCATAAGAATACAAAAATACTTTAAGGTTTCATCCTTATATAGATCAAACTCTGTTATTGATTTTGGAACAAACATAATATTCTCTCAAGGTTGTATAGTCCATGTATTATATATATATATATATATATATATATATATATATATATATATATATATATATATATATAGTAGCTTAGTGAATTATGAAAATTTGATAGTTTGAAAATATAATTCATTGTTCAATGTGTATCATAGAGACTATGTGTAAAATTATGGAATGTAACACCTGGAATTATTACAATAGCCAAATATTATTTTTCCGAAAATAAAACGATAGACCCGTGTTTAATACTATAATCAAGGGTAAATTGGTAAATTTATTCACTCGGGAGCATCTTTGTGTCATTAAATGAAAGTTCACACAATGTGACAAGACGTGGAATGCGATACGCAAATGTAAAGAAAGCACTCGCTTAAATTGCTATTAAATAAACTTCTTTAAAGTCAAAAGGGTATAAAACTAAAACTAATCTAGAAAGGATAGTTCTCATTTTTGCTCAAATAGAGTTAGGGCAAAATGTGAAGAAGAGAGAGAAAGATAAGAAGAAGAAGAAGAAGAGAAGAAGGAGAAAAGAAGAGAAGGAGTGAGATCGGGTTTCTGGTATGAAGCGCTTTTGGTTCGATTCTTGTAAAATTGGGCTTTTCTGTAGCTGTCAAATCCTCCTAACCCTAGATTTGAAGGATATGGGGTGGTAAAACCCTAATCTTTTTGGTTATTTGTGTAAGGATTTGAGGATTTTTCACATGTAGTGCATGATCTTAGTCTTTCTCTTTTGAAAGCTAGGTTTCATCATAACCTTAGATCGTCGGGAGCGATGGGCCTGGGCAAAACCCTGGGATTCTTGTTTAAGATTCATCATAACCGTGAGTTTTGGAAGATGTTTGGGTTGAATAGAGGTTTTGATGTGTGTTTGAGTGTTAGTTGATTGGGTTGGAAACTTATGGAAAAGTGGGAAAATCATGAATTCTGTGCATTTTCGAGGGCTGGATTTTCTGCTTTGACCAAAGTTAAAAGATTTCGCTAACTCATCATTCTTATCCGATTTGAGCGATTCAAGTTTCTGTTTAAACTAGACTTCATGATAACCAAACATCCCGAAATAGGTACCTCAAATTTCGACTCTATGTGGGCCAAAATTCACTCAAAGAGGGGCCATGTTCAAGCAAAATTTTCTTCGCTTTGATCACTATAGAATATTCCGGTTGTTTAAGACATAACTCGAGTTTCAGTCTGACTAGCGAGTCTCCAATGAGGAGAACTTTAAGACCTTATCTTCAAATGAGTAATATGGAGATTGGAATACAAGAGATGTTTTGTGTTGAGTGTTTTGTTTGTGTAACCCTAATGAGGGGTGTTAAATGCTGAGTAAGTGTAAGAGAGAGTGCACTTTGGGGATCAAGGTTTATGTTGGAATGTATAAGAATATATATGTGAGCTCTATGGTGATAAATTGTTGCACCACTTCGAAAGTAATTTTTTATGCGATTAATCTATCATGTAGAGGCTAAGAATCTTATGACTTGTTATTTGCGATCCGAGTAGCCTCTGGTTTCGACTTCCTCGGGAAGACTCATGATTCAATCAAAGGAAAGTAGGGATCTTATAACCTTCTCCGCTTGTACCGTGGTTTGATGTCAAGGAACAATGCACTATTCCGTGCTTTGACTGTGTGATTTTCTAGTGATATATAAACGATATTTTTATATATACTTAAATTTTCAATTAACCTGACATGATGTTTTTAAATATCCATGTGAAATTGTTTTAAAGCATGACATGGGTATGAGACTGTGTGAGAGTCCCGATTGATGTATGACAATTCCGGACGATGACTAGTCCCTCGGGTCAGAGTCCCGTAAAGGTCAAATATACTGGGATGTGGGCATGGTCCCCGGGTGGTAAGTCCCAGCACACTTGTCGTTGTTCGGGATGATCGTCCCTCGTGAAAGCCCAAAAGAGTCATCGATGAGGGGTTGAGATGGTGGTAGTATTGGTATCTATGTGTTTCATATCGTCCTATTATTTGTAAAATGCTCACGTTTTGAGATATGTTGAATTATGTATAAATTGAAATGCTTTTATGAGCATGGCTTGTTATGGGATTCACTCATCGAAGGTCGAACTCACTCCCCCATTATTTCCTCCACCTGGGATGCGCGCACGGCATCGGGCCACGACACGCCAAGCCGACCGTAGGTTTTTTATGATTTAAGCTCAGACGTCAACCTACTTGTCAGGGTGCTCGGTTATTGCCATTTGATGAATACTTAGCGCATGCATATCACACTATATATTTGGACAAATGTACTTTGTATCATCAGATATTTGGCTTGGGTAGCGCTAGTTTTTAACTTTATGAATGTTATTTCTTGATCAAGTGTAAGCGATAGTTTGGGTACATTGAGGAATTAACTCGCATGATATGTGTGTATGTTTGGAGACCCTGAGTAGTGTTTTATTTACGCTTTCCAGTGATTACTCAGCTAGCTTAGACTGCTGGGTGAAAAATCGTGGTAAAATAGTAACATAAATCACACCTGAATTGGTGACAAAGATCATAAAGCTATTCCAAAGATGATTTATTATATATATATAGTCTCATCCATGAATTGATTTTGAATAACTTATTTAGTTATAAGAGATTTATGATTTGTATATTATATACTTGCAACCACTAATAATACAATGTAAAATGTAAGAGATATGGGCTGAATGCTTGAATCTATATATGTTAATATACTAAGGTAGCGCGTTATTTTTCGACTTAACGCCGAAATTTAAAATTACGACTTATTGTCGAATTTTTTTTTTTAAAGCTAACAGTGCTTAAAATATTTAATTTTCTATTCAAGTCATTTTCCACTAAATAAGAAAAACTTAATCGTTATCCAACAAGCTGAATACTTAAGAATACACCCTACTAGTGGGATGACAATATAGGTTTGTGGTTTATGGCGCCCTCCATCCCGACCCATTGTTTATTTTTCAATTCCTAAACTTATCTCATTTAAAAATTAAATGCGACGGTGCCATTTAAAATTCTCAAACTCATCCCGTTTACATTCGATTGCTTTTATTATTTTTATATTGCTTTTTTATTTTTATTATATTAAATTAATATATTTCATAAAAATAAAAATATTATGAATTTTTATAAATATTTATTTAAAAATATTCTAATTATTATTATTTATATTAAAATATAAATAAAATAATAAAAATTATTTTTAAAATATAATCGTAGCTGTACAGATCACTGTATCACCTAAACTGCCTCTGATTTTATAAATAAACCCAATACGCTAAAAACTCGACATAATTAAACCAAACTAGCCTCATTAAGAAGAAGGCGCAGAACTAAATAATCATTCCCGTCATCCCTACTGCCACCAATTTAAACAAAACTAACATTTAATGTTATTAAGTACTATTCAGTATTAAGTTCAAAAAAAGTTCTATTCAGCATTAAGTAAAAAAAACAAACAACACCGTAGTGTTTGGTGTATAGGCCAAAGGCTATTTTATGTCCATTCCTACTTTTTATGGAACAGAAAGGAATATGTAGTTAATGAATCAATGAATTTAAGATTGGAATGATTATTTGTTTCATTCTAATAGTTAGTAACAATAAGAATTAAAATGAAAAATATGTAAATTGACAATATTACCCATATGTTTTTAAGTGGTAAATTTTGAGATTTTTTTAAAAGTTTATTATTAAACAACAGCAACAATAATTTTGTTTCAAATAATAACAACAACAACAATAATAATAATAATATACACTCAATGACAAAAATAAAATATGAGAAATTATACTCTTAATCAAGGATCAAATATCGTAAACATGATATATTTAATCGATTTTACTAAATATCGGTAAATATCGATGAATATTTTTACAAATATCATTCGATTAAATTTTTTCATATTTTAATTATATAAGGATGAGAAAATGATTCATATCTTAATTAAGGTATATTAAAATCAAAATGGATTAGTAATTATTAAAATTAAATACGTTATATTTAATATATTATTAAGATATTATTATATTAAAGATATATTATTTATTTATTTTCGCAAGCATTATTGTAAATATTATATCGATAATCTAGGATATTCAAAATATTATATATATTATAAATTTAATTTTAAAGACATTTTTTTTTCTTTTCAAATTAATATTTGATTTAAAAATATTTTAAGTTATAATATAAAATAAAAATAAAATAAAATATTATAATCAAATACAACGAATTATAAAGAAATAAATAATAAGAGAATATAAAAAAAATTTACATTAAATTATGGTGGTCAATCACTCCTAGAAAAATGACTCATGATGGCATAATTATATAGGTGGCCTTTACTATATAGAATCCTATAGTGGGAGAAAATCCAAAAACGCTACTATATAGGAGCCAAATGGACACGCTCAGTTTTGAACTGCTGCTGAAGACGCGCCCAATAGACGCGTGTGATTTTTACCGCTACCATAGAGCTCATATATTAGCAGTAAATGTTTCCACGCTCTCTCTTCTGATCACCAATTCACTCTCTCAATTTTCGTCTTTCATCGTGAGAAGAACGAATTCACCATCTCTCATTTTCGCCTTTCATTCGTGAGAATAACGAGATCGAGAATCTTGCAGAAGAACGAAAGATGCTTTGACCTCGGCTTCTACTGTGGAGCTTATCTGTGCTGATTTCTTGTTTTTCTTTGGCTTTGCTTAATGCAAACCCTAGCTTTATTTTCTTCCATAATCTATTTTTTCTTGAGTCTCGATTTTTCCAATTGAATTTCTGTGTGATCTTGGATTTCTTATGGTCTGAAAAAGCAGTGTTGCTGCTGGGATTTGGTGAATTTGGCTTTCGATTTATTTTCAGGTTGGACTGAATTATAGCTCCCTTATTTTTCCTTTCCTTTTATCTGCTTCTTTTGATAGTGTAAGAGGGCGGAGAACGCTGAAATAGAAAAGCTTTCTGGGTTGTACATCTATTTATGACTGTCTTTCTCTATAACTTGGCTACACTCATGATGGTTCCGGCCATCACCGACATCACAATGGCTGCGCGCTGAAGAGATGAGTGTTCCACGTTACTTACCTCACAGGATTTCAATTATGTACATTTACTTCTTCTTATTTTCTTAAAACCAAACAAAATTGTTGTCTTAATTATAGTTAGATGCATGAAAAACAAGAATGCGAGCTCATTTTGTGTCTCTGGATAGTTGATTTAATTATGATCCGATTTCTTATTTAGCATTTTCGTTTATGAATTGAACATGAAATGAGTTTGATGTGTTTGATTTTCTCCTGTTTTATTTCGTTGATTCAACAAATGTTGACGAGTCTGAATGCTTTAATATTACGCACAGAGGCTGAGTTATAGTCACTTTCCCTTCACTATAAGACAGAAAGAATCTAAGTTGATTTCTAGGATTTCAGAAAAATCTAGACCTTATTTATTTTATTTTACTTTATTTTTATTTTTAAGGTCCATGTAATTTATATTCTATTTTGAATGAGTTAGTGCTGCTGTTTCTTCTATGAATATGATGCTCCCTTTTAGGATTTTCTGGTCTGGAATTAAAAATCCCCTGCTTTCTCCAGTGCTTTAATTGCTGAGGTTTCTGAATTGATTATTATTTGCTTCATTCCTTGTCTACAAACTACAGGCAAACCAAAATTTGAACATGGTAAAAATTTATGGGCAATTATGCTTCAAACATCTATTGATATAGAAGATCATTATCCACTGGGAATCCATACCCAATATTTATTGCAGTCTCCATCTTATCTCCAATGTGAACCTCGTAATTCTTATCTCAGCTAAGTGCTTGTCACGCATTCAGGCACCTATCCATCCCACAGAGAAAATTCAATCAGAACCTGTACCATATCCCAAAGTCGTGTAATTAGCACTGAGCAATTACCGTATGGATGTGTTTATTTTATTTTTTGAGGGTTCAACTGCTGATTGTTGGATGATTTAGGGGTTTTTTTTGTTCATTTATCGTGATTGAGCTGAACTCACAGTGTCTGCAAAATTGTGTTTCTTGGATTAATAATTCTAGTAAAAGAAGGATGAGATACTATAATACCTTCCCAATGCACGATGCCTATCAAACCAACATTAAAGACAAATTTAACATCATAAAAGACCAAAACACTATCCTTTTTTCTGTTTCCTCCTTTTTCTTTCTATCCATCCTTTTTTGTGTGTTGTTGTTGTTTCCTCCTTATGATCCATGCTCTGAAACTGCTGCTGCTACTGTCCTTGTCACTTCCCTTCTGTCCTTTTTGTAACTTCCCTGTGTCACGCTTGAGATGGAGCTATAGGGAAGACCTTTATGCTAATTTGTTACACAAGTAACATGTTCCCCGCTGGAAGTTTCTCAATACCCATCTCATAAATCTCCTTCTTGATGCATTGCTTTCTGGAAAATTTGCTCGCTATTTCCGGTTTCTATCAGGTTGTCTATTGGCTAAGAAGTCATTGAATTTTGTCCAATTATGATAACAACCATATCCATTTTATAGCTCACATTCTAATGGAGGGTTCAGACTCACCTCTTCATCTGGTCTGATTCCAGTGATTGTTCAATCACAAAATCACAACACAAAGTGTGAGTTAAGGGAAGGAATCTTGATCATTGAGAGCCTAAACTCCTGAAAAGACTATTAATTTGAGGGTTTTTTTTTTTTAAATTCTTTGAGCGTTTACAGGCTAACCTGTCATGACCCTTCTCTCCACAACCTCATGGTACTCATCTCGGATCTTTTGTCTAAGGGCCTGAAATATAGTGCATTGATGAAAAGATTGAAAGAAAAATACTAACAAAGATAACCGGATTACAATTTAGGCAAACCTGAAAGTCTATCATTAGGTCTTTGAACTTCTTTGTTAATGAACTGAGATTGAAGAATTGGTTAGGACCAGCAAATTGCTAAAATTCTACTTTGTAAAAGAAAGGTTGAAGTAAAGTAATCTAGGCATCGAATTTGTTTTGCACTTGTTACATGCTTTGTCATGTTCGTCCTTGATCGATCAACGCCTGTTCCCTTTTCACAGCCAGGCTTTTTTCGATTGTCTAATTTCTGAACAAGGGAGATGAAGGAATCAGAAAACAACAGAACAAGCATAATGACAGGCTGCTTAGTCTCACAGAACATGTTGGTGTATCGAGGGCTGGATGAGTAAAGTTAATACACTTTTTTTTATTGCTTCTAGTTTTGCTCTGACATTTCGTGCTATCTTTCCCACTTCATCAACATCATTCTCCATCCGCTTCTTGATTTCTGTAAATGATGTACCATACTTTTAGAGCAATTGAAGTAGCTAGATAAGGAACTATACAATAAACAAAAAATATGAGTAGCATGCAACATATTCATAGTTCATTTTATTGGGAATGTAATAGCATTGAACATCTACTTCAGATTACAAATTCTCAATAGATAGGTGAGGGGTGAATGAGAATGGTTTTACCTTTCATGACAGACGCTTTGGTAATAGACTTCGATTCGTCGTTAGCATCCTGCAAAGAGCTTAAATTTTGAGCTTATGGAGTAAGATTGTGACTATAAGCAATAAAACTACCCTGCATCATTGCTGTTAGTTAGTAACGGGCTTTTGCTCAAAGGTCCTTTTTCTGTTGGAAGGAAAAATAGGGTTTTTGGTTGTCCTACTGGATCCTGATTCAAATTTGCCAGTTTTTGGTGGAAACATTGAAAAGATGGCGCTAAATGCTGTTTCAGTTACTTTCAACCTCCATATAGAGAAAGCTAATAACTAGAGAGAAAATTTTGAGAGAAAAATATGCAAGAACTGATGAGTTAATATTCTGATATGACAGAATGCATTTTCCATTTATTTGAACCAATACATCAAGATTAGTTGATTTACTTCCACTCTGTTTTATTGGCTGCAGTAATAAGGCACAAGAAGCAGTTTTTTACTTGGGGATTCTAATTTCACTTTTTCTTGTTTGTGGCAGGAACATATTGTGATTGAGTCGAAGCCTGATAATTTCTTAGATGATCTCCGGCTAAATAGCCCGTGGTCTGAGCTCAAGGCAATGTATTTTCATCCATATTAATGTTTTTTTATTTGACTCTTTCTGCTCTTGTCTTCTTTTTGTATACTTATTATTATTATTATTATTATTATTATTATTATTATTGTTGTTGTTGTTGTTGTCTATTGAACTTGACATATATATGCACTACTCTATGTTTCTATCTTGTACCCAGAAAATGACAGATTTGGATTGAAATGCTACAGAAAATGACCTGATTTGGATTGAAAATCATCAATAATCAAGGAGTTCAGATGGAAAACTTGAATTTAGAAACAAGGGATAGTAGGCTATTTAGAGAGAGCCACTCTCCAGAACAAACAAAAGCAACTAACAAAAAAATAAATAAATAAATAAAAAGAAAAAAAAACACCAATTGAACACACAGCCTGCCCACCCATTCTACCCACCCGGTCTTGAGTTTCCTTTATTCTTTTGCAGGATCCAGAAATTCGGAACATCCTTTTAGATCCTGTTATGAGACAGGTGGGAATCAAGGAAAATCATGTCAATGAATATAATTTTAATGTATGGATTAGCTTACCGTTTTGTTATTGTAATATATTTTATGTTGCATATCAAATATATGTATATATATATATATGTATATATATATAATGCTGATAATCATTTGCATTGGGGCAGGTGTTAATTGACTTCAAGCTGTTCAGGTGATGATCAAAATCCAGAAGTTGGTTACTGCAGGAATTGTCCAGCTCAGATAAATCTGAACGAAGACTTTAACTTTTACGAGCAGAAGCTTTTTTATTTATTATTTGTTTTTTGTAGTGTGAATTTGAGTGGATTATTCAATGGAAACAATTCATTAGCAGCTTTTAGATGGTGAAGGAGGAGATGCAGCAAAAGCAAGGGAGGAGTCTCTTTTTTGAATTTAATTGTAAGATATTCTCAATAACCAGTTTGAATTTTGGTTTTTCTTCATTTTAATAGAATCAGATTTTGAGCGTTTAAGAGTTGAGTCTTTTTATAATTTATAATTGTTGCTTTTCTTTCTCCAATTTTATGGCAGGTATTGCCGTTTCTGTTTTCCCCTTTCAATTCGTTTTTGAATTGAACATATCTATGCAAAGTTTGAGATTTACAGCATGTTTAATAGAATGTGCTTTATAAATGATTTTAGGAAAAAAAAAAGATTATAAAAAATTGGTGGACCAAAATTAAGAGAAAATATCAAATAAAAATTAATATCCATTAATATATTCAAATGATTAAGGTGGCATTCATTTTAAATCATGCTTATAGGCCTATTGTCGCGGTTGTAGGTTGACCCCGGCTATAAAGAATATATAGCCGTGGCTATGAACCATCCCTATGGTCAGGATCAACCACAAACCACGGCTATAAACCAATCCCTATGGCCAAGGTCAACCACCAATCATAGCTAAAAACCATCCCTATAGCAGGGGTCAACAAAAAACCGTGGCTATAAACCATTTCTATGGTCGGGTCAACCACAAACCATGACTAAAAACCATCTCTATGGCAAGGATCAACAAAAAACCGCTATTATAAACCATCCCTATGGCTTGGGTTAACCACAAACCGCAGCTATAAACCATCCCTATACTCGAGGTCAATCACAAACTGCAGCTATAAACTATGAACAAGAGCCTACGTACCGCTTGGCTAAGGAAGTGGTTGTGTCTATAGGATTTCCACACCACCTACAAGCCATATACCATGTCACTAAGATTCATCCGTAACTATATTTTATAACTGCATTATATACTACTTTTAGTCAAGATCGGTGACCACAGTTAAAGGCTTTTTTCCTTGTAGTGAATATGTAGCAGAATTAGAGTCATGTATTCTAATCATTTTATGATTATCAAATTTGTAGGCTTTGAGCCGATTCATTATGCCATTAACCTAGATACTGTATCATCATATAAAGTTTTTAACGAATTTGATTATGTGTTATTATGAAATGTATTGATAATTTAAATTAGTAAAATTATCTATTTTCCAAAGGTACAACAATGAGATAGTAAGTCTCGTTTAAGAACTCAATCCCAATAGTTGTAACAATGAACCCAAGAAAAATTGTCACTTCTTGTTAACAAAGATGTGTTTTTGGTTGCAACTTCATTGAAAACCCAAATTAAGAAATAATCAATTTCAATTTAACGTAAACCTTTATAACATACTCAACCCAACCTCATTTTTCTACCGTTGAAGATAGACTTAGGAGGCGTTGTTTTTTTTTTTACTTCATGTTAAATAGAACTTTTATTTAGTTAAATATTGAATAAGCCTTTATAATATATAGTATTAAATCATTTATTTTTTTAATATTGTATTTTTATTAAGTAATAAGTTGTTTGTTTTTTATACGCTTAAAATCAATATCTTAAATATATTTAAAAATAATAATTTAGGTTAATACTTGTTTGTGTAACTATGATATAACTTTATTATTATAAATATTTGGGTTTTTTTTCAAAGAATATAAATATTTGGTTAAAAGACCTCGAATAACTCAAAATTTGTACATCTAATCATTTCCATGTTTTTTTAAGAATGACTCATAATGGATAAAAATGTCATTTTTCATTTCATGTATTTACATATATCTTTCAAAAATTGTTATTTTTTCAATAAGACAATGAGGGTATTTTTATCAAAAATGGGATAAAAAATTAATGAATGATTAGATTTTTGAAAAAAAAAAATTTTTTTGAAGAGAAAATTGATTTTATTGATTAAAACTATAAATACATCGATAGGAACATATAATCAAAATCACTAAAAACCATAGAATATGAAATAACATTCAATTTAATAGAATTATGAATCAACTTAAAGTATACACATTTGATAATACTATTGTGACTATAATACCTATTTATTCAAGTTCTGCAACCTATTCATGACCATTGATTTGATTTCTTGTCGCTAATCAGAAATATTTTACTTGTTTGAATTATCTTCACACAAATAAACGTTATAGCTCACCGCGGATGTTAAACGCTTCAGCATCAAGACGACAACAACTACACGTCATTAATCGGTACGACGACTAAAACACCGAAAAACAAATGAAACCAGATCTTAAGTTTAATGAACTATTTTTATTAAAGAATAAAATTATTTAAAATATGATAAACAGTGATTTGTGCAGAAGTAATGACAAAAAAAAAAAAAAATCTTCGCCCCTTACTTAAAGGAAAATATGCGAGTAGAGAAAAAGAAGCCCATATTTATGTGGAATTTGTTTTTTTTGGTTTTTATTGATAGCAATTTGCTGTTTGTTTTTTCATCAAACATTTAATTGTTTGTTTTTTCGGATTCTCGTAACTTATTGTTGAAATTTTATAAAAAAATTATGAATAGAAAAAACTAAAATACATCGTCATCCTTTTTCTCGATTGAAACACGATAAGTGACGTTAAGGCCCTCTTCTCGATTGAAACACAATTAGCGACGTCAAGGCCAGTAGCCTCAGCACTACCTTCTCTCCTCCACTTTGGCCTCAAGCTTCTTTACTATGTTGACTAGGCCTTGTTTCTCTCATTTTTTCTATAACTTGTTGTCTCATAAATCCTAGTCGCTAAATCAAACTTGTTGAACTCGTGCTTATAGAAATCGGTTGTCGTTGTCAACTCGTTCACTACTGTCTTCGAACAAGGGGATCTTAAAGCTTTGGATCTAGTTTACCAAATAGGTGTGGGTATGAACATTTGTGTTGGTGGATGAAATACAAATATTTTTTTCTCTGTAGCTTGGCTTGCTTTTTTTATTGGCAATTCGGATTTTTGCTCTATAACTTCACTTTCCTCTTCCATTCGCAATCAAGATTTTTCCTTTTAGGCCACCATTTTAAATATTTTTAGTTTATCACTTTTCAATGTGTAGTCTCACGAATTTTAAAATTCGTTGGATGGTTGGAGGCGTCGAACTATGAAGCTTGTATTTGCAAAGCAAACAGAAAACGATGGTGGTGCGCTATCGCTCTCCGTGCTAAGTCGGATCAGGGGAATTTGGAGAGTGGAAAGAATCGATCTTCTTGCTACCGGTAAAGAATCTTCGCTATTTAATTGTCATTCCCTCTTCCTTTGGAGGAGGAGGTGGTCAATTTTCATGAGAGTAGATGATTTCCTTCGAAGCGGAAGGGAAGTAATGACTTTGTTCAGCGCGTTATGACTGTTCTTATTTAGATGGCAATCATGCGTCTTATAACTCAATAACTCATTTGATTGCCATCAAGGTGGTTATATGTGTGACTCATGGGTAAATATTTATTCAAGATGAGATAGTCCATTGCATTTGCCTACTTAAACATGGTATCCGGTCGAGAGGTTGTCTGCAGGCGGTATGTCTCTTGTCATTGGGGGAAGTATGTTTAGGCGCAGGCGTAAATGAAGATGATTGGCGTAGATTGAGGCCAAGTATCTGTGGGTTTCGATTTGGGCAGTAAATTTAGTTGTGCCATTATCCTGTGGGGTTCAGTCTACCTAGGCACATTGTTTGGAGGAGTGCAAGTCAAAAGATCATGATACTTACGCAATGAACTCTGTTCTTCCTTTCGTGCTTGAAAATAAAATATCAGATAACTTCACAAAAAGAGAATGATAAGTTTTCTAGGTTAACGAATAAAATAGAGGATGAAAGCGCAATAAATTTTCTAGGGCTTTGAGTTTGTTCTTTTGGAGGGTTTCTAGGGCTTGAAGGCAAGACGAAGAGTTATAATGAAAAAAAAAAGAATGAGGTATATGTGTGTTTTGGAGGGAGGGCTCGAAGTTAAGATGAAGAGTTTGTGATCCGGATGAAAGAAGATAATGAGGTGTGGTGTATTTTGAAGGGAAATAAAAGAAATTATATATTTATATTATCGGGGAGAATGTTTTTGCTTTTTGAGTTATGAGTTATATTTGCAAATATAAGGGTTATTTGAACCCTTATAACCAAATAACCCTTGTTAAAATGCTCATGAGAGCATTTGCTTTGTTTGTCTCCATTATGCATATGTAAAAAGCATTCAAAGTGTTTGTTAAAATACCGTTTTTTTTTTTTTTTTATCAATAAATTGGTATAGAAGATCAGCGTCTTCTTTAATATTACAACATAGCATAGGATTGAAATTCTTTGTACATTTTCTTTATAAGATAAATGTGTTTTTAATCTTATGGGACTATTTATAATTATTAAATTTATATATTTTATTTAATTATATAAAATAGATAAATTTAATAGAACCCTAATAGATTAAGATATTAGATATTGATTTTTAGTGTACAAAAAACAAATGACAATAGCAATAAAAATATATTAAAAAAAAGCAAACCAAGCTTATCACTTATCTTTTGACTAAGTTACATTTAACAATAAGTTGAAAATTTTTTTTATTCAATATTAAGTAAAAAAAACAAACGCCACCCAATAAAAAAGGCTAAAAAATTTTACTTTTTGGCTTTTTTTTATTGAGAAAAAACTAATATTCAAATACGAGAAAATCATATACTTTATGATTTAATCAAAACTACCGTGATACATTCACAGGCTAATTAAATAAAATCATATGAATTTTAAATTTTTATTTAAAAAATTTTATTGTCTCAAAATTTAGATAAAAATTAAAAAGTTGTTATGTTTTAAAAAAAACTAGGGCTATAACTTGAGTGGGTTAATCCAACACAACCCAATGTTCGGGCGGGTTTGGGTACTACTTTTGTAATTTAAGTGTTGGAGTTTGAGTTCGGTTTATCGCGCGATTTAAAATTAAGTTGGGCTTGAGTCAATGATTCCAATAACCTAATCCAATCCAAACAAAACCAAATTATATATATATATATATATATATATAAAATCCTTCGTAATGATTTCCTTTGCATTCTCTTTCTAATTTTTAGGTTTCGGGTTTCAGGTATAACGTTCAGTTTTAGCCATTAGTGAGAAAGAACTAGAGATGTTAAAACGAAGGAAATGAATTTTCTGGAGGCTACATCCTTTATTTGGCAGGTCGATTGACAACAAATTATGATTTTTTTAACTATTTAAACTTTGATCCATGGAAGTATAACTTCATCTAACTGTTGTATGTTGCCCTTATTAGATTGTATGAGATTGTTTACTTCTAACTAATGCATTTGAAATATTTTTTGTATTTCATTAAATTAATCATTTTGTAATTTATATAGAAGTATCCAAATAGTTTGTAATTAAATATTTCACTTCAGCCGCATTTCACATTTCAATCTAACCCGATTAACTCAACCAACATAAAATTAATATGAGCTCAACCTAAACTGAACTCGAGTTTCATAATTTCAGTTTATGTTGAACTTGGGTTGAACTCATCGAGTTGAAAGTCGGATTGGGTTATATTTGGGTTCACATATTTCATGTTCTGGTTTAGTTTGACTCTCAATCCGACCCAACCCTTTTGAGTTGCAACTCTAGAAAAAACAAACAATTAAAGGCTTAATCCTATTAAGCACGGAACAAAAGTTCTATTAACCATTAAGTAAAAAAAAAACAAACCTTGCCTAATTATCTTTATGAAATAAAAGAGAAATAAAGAAGTTAGGACTCAATATATTAGTTTTGATTTTTTTAATAACTAAAATAAGCTTTGGAGATTTAGTTTTGAAATGGTCTTTTAATCAAATCAACCTTATTATTATGATAAAATAAAAAATATTTGTATAATATATGTATAACATATTAATATATTTACAAAAAATAAAAATGATAAACAATTTATTATTACCATTCTTACAAAAAATAATTATTTTATATAACTAAAATAAAATATATAAAATTAATAATTTAAAAAATAATAAATCGATGAAACCAAAATGATTATTATTTTTTCATGTTTTAAAAATATTTTGAAATATTAAGTGTGGATTTTTAAATATTTTATAAAATATAGAAAAAACCAAATACTTTAGTTATTTTTTTTTTTCATTCAGAAGAAAATTTAAAAAATTCATAAATAAGTTATACAAAAATGAAAAAAAAAAACAGTCTAAAGTTTGAAAGCAATTTTGTCTCCGAAAAAAGTCAAAAAAAGAAACCTTTAGATTATCTACATTATAAGTATGATGGGGGGATGAGTTGAAGTAGTTGGAACTTTAATGCAAGGCAAGCCCAAATTAAAGTCGGATTGAAAAATCTAATATAAATCCAATCAGAAATATGGAAAATAAATACTCACCCTTACTTATCTTTTAACTACTGCCCTCCCCTCCCTACACAAAATCATTAAAGGGTTATGTTGTGGGGGAAATCTCATCATGTTAGATATTCTTTTTACAAATGGTGTGCAAAAGGAACAACATAAACAAACACAATTAAAAGACTTTTCTTTTACTTATATTCACTTTCATGTAGTATTTCTAATAGGGACTTGAATTTGAGATTTCTGGAAAAACCCATTTCACTTTTTTGCCATTTGAGCCGGATCGCAAGAATAAAAATACATTTAAAGTGTTGGAAAAAAAGAGTAAATTGTTTAGGAGGAAGAAAGTGAGTATAAAAAGATACCACTATATTTAAATATGTTAATTTGAGATACTTAAAACAAAAGTTTATTAAAAACCCTAATGAGTAGCTAAGTGGTTCGAATACCATGAGGTTTAACCTAGTGGTTGTCAGTGGAGTTTTGGGTAATGATTAGAGGTTTATTGACTACTACTTTACAAAAGTTTATGGGATTAGGTGAGGTGAGTGTAAACTCATTCGGACATCACGATTATAAAAAAAAATTAAAGATGTAAAATATGTATGACAATATGACCTAACTTTAGCGATTAAAAAGCCAAATCGAGTATAGGAACTAGGAAGGGGAGGGGTGTAAGGATCGAGTCCCGATAGAGAGAAACTTGTTAATAGCGTAATTATAAGGTGTAATGAAAAGTGAATAGACAAAAAAAAAAAGAAAAAAAGAAGTATAATACATTGTCAAGTATGAAGGGAGTTAATGTCATTTCGCGAAACAATGAACCCACACGGTAGCAGAATTGAATGTCGAGATTGAAGCCGTCGTATCATAGTAAATACGGTCCGTCACACTAGATCACCTGAAGGCCTGAGAAATTGAGATCCATCGCGCCAGTACACACGCCAGGGATTACATAGGAGAAGAGGAGAAGAGAAGACGCCCATCGCCTCGAGGATCAAAGTCATCTCTCTTCATCTTCCCGATTGCTAGAGATAGAAGCCCAAGATTTCTAGAGAAGGAGGAGTGGAGAATCGTGGGGAGAATGTCTCTAACGTGCGTGAAGATGAGCGAAGATGTGTGGTTGACATGTATGACTCGTAAGCCATCTAAGGACTGAAGAGATCGTGGGTGCCTAACTAACTGGTGATAGTCTCTCTTCTCAATCTTTGAATCCCAAGTTTCATTTTTTATTTTTTTTTTTGTTTTTGTTTTTATCTTCTGTGTTAGTTTCGATTAGTTGGTTAGGTTGGAGGGTTGGGAATTTTTGGTTCTATTTGGTTGCTGGGAGAATTGGAGAGTGGGAGAACGGGAAAATTTGGGAATTTGGAACTAAGCGCAGCTGTGTCATTAGACAGAGTTGGGGAGTGAGCTGGGGCGGGCGGTGGTAGTGGTATTGGGTTTTCAGATAATGAGGTGTGTAATGTTAAAATTTTTAATTTTCTGGTCGATATCCTTAGTTAGTCTCAGCAGCCAAATGAAGGGTTAGTGTTAATCGAGAGAAATATGTGGTTTTGATTGCTTCTTGAAATCGATTCTTCAAATTATCGTTCTCTTTCTGTTTTGATATGGACTTACAGTAGATTGGATCGTTGGATGCTGTTTCTTTCGAAAAATCGGAAATGGGTGTTTGTAATTGTTTTCTGTTTGGGTCTCTTTTACTCGTTTTACTTGGGTTTTGTGCAATTCTACTTGAGAATGTGGCACATTTTTTGTTGATGGAATTGACCATTGTGCCGAGATGAAGTTGGAATAGTTCAAATTTTATGGGCTTGATAATTTTCTGAATTGGGTTTTTGAGTTTGGTCTTATTTCACTCTTTTAGGGATTTTTTATTTTATATTTTTTCCCACTTTTGATGGGCAAACAGTATTCCTACAGAAAGTACATAACCAAAGGGAGGATACCGTTTGGACACAGATAGTATGCAAGAGGCACTGAAAAGAAGAAGATACATTCCCATCCCAATAATGGAAAACTTATAACCTTTTATCCACAATTTAGACCATCTATGAAGTTCAACAATGTTGAATTAACCAACCTAAGCAGGAGATGAGATTATTTCAAAAGGGGCTTAATGAGGTTCTCCTCCAACTTTTGCCCGAATGCTCTGCCTCATTAAGAAATTGCTCACTGCACTCTCCACAAGTGGGTGGTGGGTGGTGGGTGGTTCAGGTCATGGGGCAACTCATCAAACCTTCCTCCTTTGCTTATCCAAACATTGCACCTTCCAGCACAATAGAAACTCCCTAGTTGACTCTAGAAATACCCACTGGAACCCTGAGATATTCAACAACCCCTCCTTGCCGCTGTTTAATGCTATTTAGTTGATAGAGTGTGGTGGTTTACCATTTTCTCACCAATTTTACTAAGGTTGCTCCTGTTTACATTGGCTGGCCGGTCCTTGTGAGAAGGTTTTTCCGTTATGCTATCTTCCATGTGAAAAAAGTATTGAAGAAATTTTTTTTTATGGTAGCACAAGTTTCTCAAATGCCATGAACAGAGAAGCAGAGAACAAAATCATGGCCTCACAACCTAAATGGTTATGAAAAGATTTTGCCTTAGAACTCCTCTTTTAATCCTCCCTTATCCATTAATTGTGCTCATCTGCTGCTTGTAAACCATTAGAGTTAACGTTATCAAGAACTTGCCCACTTCCTCTAGTTCCCAATTCTAAAATTGCCTTATGTTGAGAATCATGAAATATTCTCTAGATATTCTTTGATTTATCTCCTACCTTTTGTGTACATTATCCTCCTTCCTTTTACACTTTATTTTCCTTCCTTTAACCCTTTATTTTGTTTCCTTTTTATTCTATTCTTTTGTATATATATAGGTATCTCTATACTATGTAATACTAACTCACTCATTCAATCAATAAGAAAAGCATCATTTTCTTATATTTTTTCAAAAAAAATTTACATGATTCGAAAATTTACATAAAGGGTAGAAGGAAGGAAAATAAAGTGTAAAGGGAAGGAAAATAATGTACACAAAAGGTAGGAGATAAATCAAAGGATATCTAGAGAATGTTTCATGATTCTCAACACCTTAGAAACTGCAAGGTCTAGTGACTACCACGTCCTTCGGAGGAAGCTGGACTGAACAGAATAGGAAGCGTCATTTAGAGGTTGCTTTTTTACACATCTATACCTCAAAACATTAGTCCTAACCCTGACCACAATAAAAGTTATGGGGCTGAACTCTTCCTTCCTGATTTGCATATCTTTATACAGCCCCACACCAGAAAGTCTCTCTCAATCTTGTGAGCACCAGACCCTCTCAACCTCTCTGAATATTCCAAAAATGATACTTCTTCACAAATTTCTATGTTCATCAGCATATTGCTCTGTAGTGCCTTATTCAAAGGGCTCCAGTTTGCTTACTTCTAATTGTGCATACTTTTTGTTCTTGCAAATTTTTCCGTTCACTGGGTGGAATTTTCTTCCTATTAGATGATCTCCATACAAAAACTCTTTTCGAAATCTATCCAGCTTATATTTCACTTTTTTTGGGGATTACAAATAAAGACATAAAATACATTTGAAGGCTTGAAAGAGTGCTTTTGATAAGAGTAAATATCTCCCTCTATGACAAATACTGCTTCTGTTAAGAGATTTGTCTTCTTTCAAAAATTTCCTTCAGTAAATACCAAATTACACAAGATCTATGAGAATTAACCAAGGGGAACCATAGGTAATCTGAAGGAAGAAGATCACCATACAACCAAAAAAATAGGTCAAACTCTCCACCTCCTCCACATCATCAAAGTTTTGTTTTGGTTTGAATATTTTGTAGGCAAATGAGAATTATACAAAAAGGGCGCACCAAAGCACGTAGGGGGTGTAAAAAGGGCACCAGAATGACAAAGATTTACAAGAGAAAGAAAAACAACTCCCTCCCTCATAGTAGTATCCAGTCATTCAGCAAGGTCTAATACAAGCAAATAGTAACACCCGAATCCAGAGCCAAAAAGAATTCAGTAGAGTTGGTCTGAATCTTTGATTTTCTTTGTTACCCTTTGGGAAAGGAAGTGAGAGGACTAAAAAATGAGGATGATATCTCCATCTTACAACACTGAAGAAAGAGTGAAAAAGTAATACAAGGCACAAACCAAATAGGCCAAATACCTTTATGAAATTAGTCGCCTTGGAAAAATCTCCAAAGTTGGTTCTCCCTTGTTAGCTAAAAGACAAATGTTAAGATTGCATTCCCAACATATGGACAATTATATATGTCAAAAATACCTATAATTAAAAAAGTAGCTATAATTACACACGTCAGCACACGTAAAAAATCCCTGTCATTAAAAAAATTACATAGGTCAACAAAGTAGATGATTGCTCTGGATTAATACTGTTATCTCTAAGGACATTCTCACCTTGTTTTAGCTCATGTGATAACGTTAGAATAAACTACTTCCAATAAAAAAAGTTAGAGCTTTTCTAGATTTTCTTTCTTAAAGATATGTGAGAGAGCAAGGAGCTTAGCTTTAGTGAGTCATTATGAGGCAGGTTTAAATAAGGTGGTCAGGAACAACATTGGAATTATCACTTCACGACTTACAAGAGAAGGGGGTAGGTTGATTGCAATGCCTAAACTTTGATTTGGTACACTAAGGATGATTTAAATTCATTCCTCTCGGGACTGATCATGGTAGCCAGGGAGGGGTATTGGGTTGGGTTTTGGAAAGTGATAAGGAAGGATTGGGATCTTGTGAGAGCTAAGAGTTCCTTCATGGTGTACTTATTAAAAGGAAAAAAAGAGTTCATTCTTGGTGGGTAACCGGTGGAGGTACAATTTTGGAAAGATAAGTAAGTACTTCAGGGACAGTCTTTTGAGTGTGTCTGTCTCTTATTTATTTACTTTTTCTAATTCCAAGGATGTGTGGGTGGAGGATGCTTAGAGTTCCACAATTGAAAGATCACGGGTGGGAGGGGGGTAGAAAGGAAGAAAGGAAGAAATCCTTGTTTCATTAGACCTTTTAATGAGTGGGAGGTGGATAGCATGGAGAGATTTCTGGCATGTTTTTGCCTTTTTGCATGGGAGGTAGCATGGGGTAAAGTTGTAACCTTGGATTAAGTTTAGAGATTAGGATGTTCTTATCAAAAAAAGAAAAAAAAAGTTAGAGATTAGGATGTTCTTTAGCATATAGGTGTTACTTTTTCCATTTGCAAGAAGAATTCATAGACAATTTGCTTCTCATTAGTGAAAAGACAAGGGTTTTATGGACGCTACTTTTTGCACTTTTGGGGGTGTCTTAGGTTCTTCCTTTGTCAATTATATTATTTTTGGGTTGACATGGTTTTTTTGTTGGCAAAAAGTGCAAGAAGGGTTTGTGTGCAGATCCTTCATACACATATTCTGGATGGTTTAGAAGTAAAGGAAGAAAATTGTGTTCAATAAATAGTCATTTTCAATCTAAAGGCCAAAAAATTAATTTTTTTTTTTTGCTTTCTTTGGTTATGGACTAAATTGTATATAGAATATTGTCCTCTTGGCTTTAGTGAGTTTCTTTGATCCATTCGGCTTAAGGCTCTAATATTTTGGTTATTTTTTTTCTCTTGTTTGAGCCATTGTGGTGGTGGGAGGTTTGTTTGTTGTGTACCTTGGGTCTTTCTTTTGGTGACTCTTTAATGCAATTTGTTTCTCTATCTATAAAAAAAGTTTCTGTTTTAATTTTTAGGTTTCTATATTTGTTAGTGATTGACGTGTTGTCTAGTTTTTGTTTCTTTTAGCGTTCTTATTATATTAGAAAAGCTTGTATTTCTTTTGCTTTGTAGATAATATTTCTTTTCTATATCTTTTCCTACAAGGAGGAACAGTTTTATTAGGTAAGAGCCATAGCAGTCTATCCATCTATCAATAGTATCAAAGGTGCGCCTCAAGCGTGCTTAAAGCCCAAGCGCCACCACTCCCTGCGTAGCGCCTTGCCTCATGCATTTTCGACCAAAACAACGTTGTTCTGGTCGGATAAATTATTCTAACTTATCCAAAATGGCGTCGTTTTGAGTTGTACCTTGAGTTAAAAAAAACTGCAGTGCACAAAATGATGTCGTTACTGAACAGAGAATCAGGCAAAAGCGATGTCATTTGGCCTCAGTGCCTGATTTTTTGGATTTCAGCCCTCAGCCTCATTTCTACCATGTTTCAACTCCAAAAAAGCCTGCCCACTCCCAACTACCCTACTATAATCCTTATAGGAGAGGAGAAGAAGCAAAAAATCTACTAAAATAGCCAAGAAATTGCGAGAAAGTCATGTAAAAATAGGAAACAACCATCATAAGAATAAGAAAATATATATTTGACATATAGTGCACCTCACTTAAAAAAACCGCGCCTCAAGTGCGCCTTGCGCCTCAAGGCCCCAAGAGGCTATTGTGCGCTTCAGCATGCCTTGCGCCTCAAATAACTATGTATGTATGTATCTATCTATATATATGTGTGTGTGTATTCTTTTCTAGTGGAAATGCTTCTTTTGCTGTTATTTTCCTCTTTGGAAGTAAAATGGGTCTTTCCCTCATTAGTTAGGCGAGTGTTGGAGGGTGGGACAGATCTTTTGTGGGTAAGAAGAAGAGGGAGGTGCAGAGAGCTAGTCCTTTTGTCCTTTTTGGACTGTAATCACATTTGAATATGATGTTGGGGGTGGGGATTTGGCTGATTGTATAGCTGGCTAGGCATTGGCTATGGTTTTCTTTTACTCTCTTGAGTTGCTTTATTAGTGGCTCTCACTTGTATAGTTTAATTTACCTTAGTTAAGGGAAAAGTTGGAGATGCTTCCTTTAAGGGTGTTATTGCATAGGAAATTTAGTGTGATTGCTATCGATTCTTTGGTGTGATTGCTATTGCTTTCTTTTTTCTTTTCTTGTCCATATTTTTGTTTATTTTGTATTTTAATTTTTCCACTTCATTCTATTACTAAGATAATCCTACAGTGCTGAAAATTTTAGACCTTTCATCATAACGTAAAGCTAAGATGAGACTGTTAGCTGAGGACTTGACGAGGTCAATTGGCCCATTTCTATCTCTTTACCATGTCATTGCAAATTTGATTTGCTTGATTTTTTTGTGAATATCATGAACAATCCAGCGATGATCTTTTACAATGTCGACAAGGGCTGTAGAGATCTGAATGCTGAATCCAAAGTTTTCATTATTTGGAATTAATAGAGAGGTCTTTAAATTATTCTATTTTATCAGGTCTATTATACTCGTTACTTGCATTTATGAGGCTTTTAATTGGTTAATATGGACCTTGGTTTCTAAATCTCAGATTGGACAGTTATTGAAATGCTGTAATAAGCTATTTTAGGTCACAATAACTGTTTGTTAGCCTTGTTTCTTTGTAGTGATAGTTTGATTTAGCTTTGTCAATTTCAGTACTCAAAAAATGGGAGTGTGACTGCACTGATTTGGGGAGCATCACCTCAAACGCGATCTGATCGGCGAAAAGACCGGGTAGAGACAAATCCTGAACAGTTAGCAGCTGCATCAGCTCAGGCCGAGATATCCTTAATTTGTTTCCTTTCCAATGCTGATTTAATTTGAAAATTGGTTTACATTCTCTGAACATCCATGTTTACTCAATTATTAAGATTTAGGGGACTTTGAGTTTTTGATAGAACCAGCTTAAACTTTCTTCCAATGCCCACTATCATGAGATTAAATTGAATGATGTCTAATTGTCATTATCAACAAAAGTTATATTTCTTGCAATAGGCACAGTTTTTGTTATTTGATGTGTTTGCCTAGTGAATTTTTGTCTGGTCTGTTAATAATATGCCATGTGCTAAATGAAATTTAAAGCGATCAGCTCAAACCTTTTACGCCAGCAAGAGATCTTTGGATTAGCCATGCAAACCATTCACATGTCCCTAATGAACTGATGGCTGATTGTCTAGCAAAGACTGGTAGCCAGTCCAACAATCAAATCCCGATAGTTGATTTGTATTCTATGGAAATTATTATACAGCTGTCAATGGTTCTGGTGTGCAATAGTATTTTTGTGTTGGATATGAATTGCCAATGAGCTGAGGTTGTTTATTTAACTGTATAGCACATAATGACTGCAGCGACAGGAAAAACTACAAGAGTGATTGGGTGGTACCATTCACATCCTCATATTACAGTACTTCCTTCTCATGTTGGTAAGCATTGACAGGTTATGCTTGCTTATGCCTTCCTTTTTCTGCTTTTGTATTGTTGATTGATTTCATCCTTCTCCTGTTGCCATTATGTAATCTGCTTTTTGGTGGTAGAGGGGAATATTGTGTTTTCTACTAACTATCATCACTTTCTAATGATAAATAACAAGGGACAAAAGACGAAAAGAAACCAAAGTCAAACTGAAAGAGGATATGAAACAAATGAGAAAATTGAAAACTCAATCCCCTTATTGGGCTGCCCATGTGAAACATGTAGGAGATATTGCACTTCGACATCCATTATGGAATTTGATAATAAATGGATAAATCTGTCATTAATTTGTAACAGTAAATATAAAGTTGTTTTTGTTCTCTAAAAATATATTTTCTGGATACCTTATTGATTCCTCCTGTCCTGCAACTAGGAGTCGAACAGAATTATAAGCTGAGTGATAAGCCAAAGCAACGTAGCAAAACTAGGAACAATCTTTGCTTGTTAGAGCTGGGCTCTTGCTTGTTGAGAGCGAGCCTCGGGCTTTGGGTATTGGAAATGATGTGGATTTTGAGCACTAGGTTGGAAATTTACATAATTGGTTCAATAGGCTAAGTGAAGCAACTTGAAAACATGCTCTAGTTATTTGTCAAGTAGAATCATGAGTTGAATGATGAGCCAAAGCAAGGTAGTGAAATTTGGAACAATTTTCGCTTGTTAGAACTGGTCTATATATATATATATATATATAGGAGGAGGAGAAAGGAATCTGAAGCCTCAGGCTTTGGTTATTACTTATTACTAGTGATATAGATTTCAAGTTCTAAGTTGGAAATTTAATTAAATTCATTTTATTTTCCTTGGCTGTTCTTGTTTGGAATTTATACTGACTTATTTGTAATGTTTTTCTATCTCAACCTATACTATGAGTTTGTTGAAATGAGTTTCAGTTGGTCACTTGAAAAGAATATTCACATTTGCCCTCTACTACCCTTTGCAGATGTACGAACTCAAGCAATGTATCAACTTTTAGATTCTGGGTTCATTGGGCTAATATTTTCCTGTTTTAGTGAAGATGCTCAAAAGGTTCTGTTAAATACATATTTTCAGAAATGTTTTTGTAAAAGGTTTGTCAGTCCAGTGAGTTTGAGCCCATGTATGGTAATTCAGGTTGGAAGGATCCAGGTTATAGCCTTCCAGTCCTCAGATGGGAAGCAGAGCAACTTCTCAAGACCTATTCCTCTTTCCCCTGTGAACAGAAGTTCAATTATAGATGTTGAGTCATCTTTTAGTTCCTCAGAGAATGCACCTGCAAAATCTGGCTCTGCAAGGGTGGAAAGCTCTGAAAGAGACACTGGTGATTCCAGAACAACAGCTTTAGTTAACAAGGTATGGATTTCTCGTCCTTGATCCTGAAACTGAACATATTTCTTGAGCTTGCCAATGGGGTTCTAAGAACTGCATACAGTTTAGGAAGACTACATTTGTGCTAGATATATGGTGTGGCAGATATATTTATGCTGATCATGTTGCCTTGTTGAATGTGTGAGTTTGGAGTGAAGGACTCACCTGTGGGTTACAGTACTTCTGATTGCGTGTGTGTCACTGTCTATATATATATATATATATATATATATATATATATATATTTTTTTTTTTCTTGATCAGTAAAAAGCAATGTATTGATAAAGGCAGTTTCAGAAGTACATTGAATGTGTAAGAGGAACCAAAGAAAAAAAAAACAAAAAAGCAGCAAGTAGAAAGCTCTTTGAAAGACCTACCTTTAGCAAAGCAAACTTTTCTACCTACTCCCCATCCAAGTCAAAAAATCCAAAAAAGAATTTGTGTTATCAACACTATACATGTTTGCCCAATTTCACAAATTGCTCTAGAAATTAGCTTTAATCTTTTGAGCAAAGAAAACCCCATTCTTGAACGCCACCCTATTTCTTTCACACCATAAAGTCGAATACCCAGTGTTACCATCAGATTTTTGTGTTTTTACATGAAAGCTCCTTGCCAGCTAGTATGAAAAAGAGCGAAAGTGGAAAAACCTACTAGACCCTCTTGTCATCAAAAAAAAGGTCCCAAGCATCTTGGCTTTCTTTATATGGATGTAAATGCTCTATGTCTCCTCTTCCTCTTCACCTGGCATCTATTGGTAGAGCCTTCCATCCAATGTAGCACTTTCCCAGGCTTCCCAAGCAAAAAAACTTATTTTTGGAGGCTATTGGGTTTCCAAAGCTGAGCGATGTAGAACTGCATGGCGGAGAGTGATCCTAAACCTTTAATAGTCTTCATAGAAAACCCATTGTTAGGGATGGGAAAACTGAACAAAGCGCCTCCTCTCCGCACCATATATCTTTCCAGAAGCTAACCCTTCTTCCATCACCTATGGAGAAACCCGCATTTTGGAAGAAAACATGCTATTCTTTCTTGATTTCCTTCCATGGGCTGACACCAAAATCACCCTTAATGTCCCAAGTGTGCTAACCTCCGGGAGTTTCGCCAAATTTACTACAAATAACCTTTCTCTAGAGGGAGTTCCTCTCATTTGCAAACCACCAGCTCCATTTGCATAATAGTGCTTTATTCAATTTTGAGAAGCTTCTCTGCCTAAGGCCCCCTTTTCTCTTCTCTGTGCAAACAGTCGCCCAATTGACAAGGTGTGGTTTCTTCTCAAGGTTGCCTCATACGAAAGAGAAGTGTCTTTGGATTCTTTCAATCAACCTGACTTTTTGGGGCGTCGGAAGAGATAAGTAATAAATTGGAAGGCTAGACAAAGTGCTAGGCAATAGTATTAATCTTCCACCTTTTGAAATATACTGCATCTTCCAAGATGTCAATCTCTTCCGAAATCTCTCTTCAAGCGATTCCAGACCCTATGTGGAGATGCTTGAGGGAAGCCCAGAGTATGAAGTAAGGAGGAACTTATTCGCATCGAGTTTGAAGCAAGGTCCTCGTGTTTGCAATAGGCCTTGAGGAATGATGTCGCTCTTGTTTATGTTGATTCTCGGCCACGGCATAGCTTGAGCCAGACAAAGTCGACTCAAAGCGATTGGTCTTTGTCGAAACCCATAAAATAGGAATGTATCATCGACAAAAGAAGGTGTAAGATCTTGACTCTCTCCCTATGCGCAACCTTACATCCTCGAAGAGATAGTTACTGTATTGCCATAACAAATGATATGTTGAGGCTTCCATACATCAAAAAAAGATAGGGGGGAAGGGGGTTGCTACGTCTCGGACCTTGAACTCGAAGAACCCAGTAGGATGCCATTGAAGCGAAAGAAGTTTTGATATACACCACTTTATCATTTTGATCATGTGCCCGAAGCCCATTATGTCGATACTTGGTACAAACTCCGATTAATGTTGTCATATGCTTTCTCTATATCTGGATTTACCAAATCAACAGTCTTCCTTCTCGACATAAGTCTATAATCATTAGTAATCAAGACAACATCCGAGAATCATCTTCCACTCTGCAAATGGGTAGGTTGGGAGATGACCTTGTCCATTACCCTCTTAATCCTTTTTTCTAAGACTTTTGTCAAAATCTTGTATAAGCCACCCATTAGGCTAATAGGTCTTAGATACTTAAAATCCTCCACGTGCAGCTTCTTGGAGTAAAACGAAAGGTAGCATTTAAACTTTAAAATGCTACATTAGGTGAATTCAGCAAAAAGCTCGGTACCTCATCTTTCACGAAATCCCAGCTGAAGGACTGAAAAGCTAAGGGGAAATCGTCAAGGCTAGGAGCCTTGTCCCTATTAAGCCCTGATATGGCTTTCCAAACCTCTTCCTTTGTGAAAGTTTCCTCTAGCTTAGCAGCTTCCTCATTTCCAATCTCGTTCAAAAACACCCAGTAAGTAAGGTGCCCCACACTTTGAATCTAAGCGGATTTTGAAGCATCTGAGGACTGGCTTCCTTAATCTCAGCCTCCTTGTCTAATCTTTTGCCATTGATGCGCGTGTTTTGGATCTGTTCTTTCTCTGTGGGCGTTAGCCATCCCTAAGGAAAAAACCACAGTGTTCTATCCTTCTTTCAACCATACCCTCCCATAGATTTACGTCTCCAGAAAATATCGCCATGTCTTGACTCTTGAACTCTTCTTTGGCTTTAGATCGTTCCTCATTTTCCTCTGGGCACAATCCTCTCCCAAAGTCACCCTTAAGTAAAGCATCTTTGTTTTTTTAACTCATTATCTGAAATGACTTCTCTGTTCCAGACCTTTGGAATTCTTTTCAAGGCCTTTAGCTTGGCAGCCAAGATAAAGCTAAAGGACCCGTGAATCTAAAGGCCTTGCCACCACCCTTTCAGCAACTCTTTGAACCCCTCAAACTTCAGCCACATGAGTTTAAAGTGAAAGGGAGAGGGGCCCATCCTGACACCATCATTGTCCAACAGAATAGGAGAGTGATTGAGAGATGAGCTCAAGGGAGACGCATCTCTAGATCATGCTTACTCTGATGGCTTTCCCGATCGGCAGAGACCAAAATCTAGCTAGTCGGGACATTAATCTACCATCTTGACCTCCCCTCCATGTGTAAACTGGCCTTGAAGTGAAAGATCTCTCGATCCCAGTCGTTTAGGACCCGAGAGAACCTTCTCATAACGGGGAAAGCACCTTGTGGTTCTGCTAGATTGGGAGGAGAATCTGGTGAAAGCACCTCCCCAAACACCACAGGCCTTCAGTAGGCCTGGTTGAATCTAAGCTCTTCCTAAAAATTTCTTGAAACTCCTCCTCAACGGGACCATACACCCATGAAAATGCCCATTAATTTTGAGCCTCCACCATTCTAAGCAGGACACGATCACAGAGAGAGAATTATATATGAGTCCACCAAACTGATTCTTCTTCTATCCCAAAACATAAGGATACCCTCAGGTTGTTCCTCAACATTCAACTCTTTGTAATCGAGAAACCCACTCCAAAGACTCTTGACAGCTTTATTCATCCCAGATCTTGGTTTCTGAAGGCAAAACCAAATCCACCCATACAGGCCACAATAAAATTCTTTATGATTTTCTTCAACATAAAATTGTTTAAACTTCTCTAACATTCCATGAAAGAATATTAACCTTCAGTTTAACTTTAGCAATAAATTCCCTCTGTTCTTGCCTCCTCCTTTATTTTCATCCTTCCCATTGTAGTTGATGGAACACTTCAATTTGTGGTTCGCTCCACTTGACCTTGTCCACAATTCACTTTCTTGACGATTGTTGCTTTACCACAAGGTGTATTAACTCTAGAATCTCCTTTTGACCATGGTTGAAAATCCCAGTCGCTAAATTTTTTCAGTAGCTGTATTTAATTTTCGTGGTAGAATCCTTTGGAATCTCACTATAATCCTCCTCCGTCCTTTGCTCGTCTTCGTTAGGCCCCTCCCCCGCTTCAACCATCGGTCCCGAACACTCCAAACCTCATTCACTACCATCAGCTGCCACCATCCTTAAAGGCTCCGAATTTTCTTTCTCAAGAGACCACTTACCCACGGGCCTAAAGAACCCTCGGAAAGTAGAGGCTGGCCAAAAGCGGAAAAAGAGTGAAGGAGAGATATCTTTGTTCAAGTGAGTTATCCCGTACTTGTGAGCCTCGATGTTGTTTCAGTGGTATCAGCTCTAAGATTTCCTTCATTTCCTCTTTGCGAAAGGACCTCTTTGTTGCCTTTAGACCTGATCTTTGGCATCTGTGCTTTTAATTTTTTGATGAGCTGCATGACTTAAGGGGAGGCCTTGGCTCGGCCCAACCTCCTTTTCTAAGGCCTTCGAATGGGTTGGTTGATTTGAGCCCACCCCAAAGAGAGACGAGGTATCTTGGCGGAGTCAGCAATAGACTTGGCTAATCATAACACTCCTCGGGTTTGGCAGGCCCGGTATCATTTGCGGATTGGCAGAGTCCGAGCCTGATCATCACGGACTGACCCACGAATCCACCGCCTCTTTGCATCTAGGAGCAGAAAAAGCTGCGCTTCTTGCTCAATGGGACCCTTGACCCATCAAACTTCTCCAAACTGCTGTCTTCCAGATCTCATGCTCCTATCAGCGTGTCTCTTCAACTTTTCATCCACGAGCTTTGGCCTTGATGTCGTCTCTCTAAAAATTTGCAGCCACGATGAAGGTTGAATCTCTCCCACCATATTTGAATTTTGTACCTTTGAATCTCTGGTTCCTCAGCAGACCGAGGAAATGTTTGCCATCCCACTTCTTAATTTCTCATACCCTTTTCATCATTGATCTTTTTAGAACTTAAAGCTTGTGTCTGGAGGCAGATGCCTTTTGCTGCCTATTGTCCTGTGTTGTCTCATAATTTTACATTTTAGAATACTGCTGCTCCTGGCAATCTCTATTTCAGTGGTGCTGCTCCATTTCATGTTGATGAATCTCTTGTACATGATATGGAACTGGTAGAGGGAACCTGAGTACTTGTTATGGTATTATGATTGTGCTTTCTGCTCCAACACAAGTGAAACCTTATAATATTCACACCCCAATGAGTTTCTAAAAGTTAGGTTCTTTAGATACTTGCATAGGCATGTTTTTTGATTCATTAGTCCGCTTACCCTTTCTAAACCACTAAATTTAAAATGGCTCAGCTAATAGGTGTCTGAGCCATTTTAGTTTGATTACATGTATGAAAAAACCCTTCTTTTTTTTTTTTTTGATAAGTAATGACATGTATGAAAAACTTATCTGAAAGGAATAGTTTGGACTTGGTTTGAGAATCATACATTCACAGTAGTGCCTTTTTTTAATGAAGGTGGTTGGACTAGTTTAAAGGAGCGACTGCTTGTCATGCTCTTTTTCCCCCCCTCTTTTAACCATTAAATCAAACCATATTAGTATGAACTTAATATTATTTGGAATCAAAAGCTTACTTTCAGTCAATATTACCAACTAGTCCCCGTACCAGTTTAAATATAATCAGTGGATAAATTCCAGTCTTAAGTTCCTGAGCTGTAATCTATCAAAAAAAGTTCCTGAGCTGTGGCAAGAAACTGAATACAAATAATGCCCTTTTCAGTTTGATACTCATTTCTTTTTTGTCTCTAGTGTCTGAGAACAAACATCTTGGTTTGTGAGACTGAATGTGAAGGTCTGGACAGAGTCAGCTCTTTTTTGGTTGGTCTTCCTCCAAAATTTTGGGGCTTACTGAAATCTTCAGTACCAAAAGGCGGGTTGCATTTTCAACTGAGTAGATTAATACTGAGAGCATTGCAGTGGTTATTAAATTAGTCTTAACTATTTGTGAAAGTGTTTCCTTTTTTTTTTTTGATAAGTAAAGTGGACAATATATTAACAAAACAGGGCTAGGCCCTAGAGTATACATGAAGAAACAAAAAAGGAAGAAACAGAACCTACCACCCAAGGAGTTTAATTTGTGAAAATGTTTCCTCAAAATGCTTTTATGCAGAGGAGCGTATAAACAGATAATTAATGAAGATTCATGCTCACCAAAGCTTAATAGCATTCTTACACTAGAGATTTGATTAAAATTTAGTATCAGAGGAACAGAAACTCATCTGATAAGCATCATATTAACTTTTATACTGTTGTTCCGTTGACTGGGACCTTTCAAACATAGGGGTTCTGGTTACCTTTTCATTTTTATTTTTTATTTTGGTACAAGAATGTTAGTCTTTGGTGCCCATTTGAATTCACATCCTGTTATTGTGAAGAAGCCAAATATCACAAGTTTGCAATATGCACTTATAGACAATATTTTGTTCTCTTTGTGCTTCACTTGTTAGGGTGATAATATTTCCACTTCGTTTTTGCCCTTGAGCCCTGGCTCAAGTGGTAAAGGATGAGATGGGGTTATGGGAGGTTCCGGGTTCAAGTCCCAATGTAGACCAAAAAAAACCTATGAAAAGAAAGAATATTTCCACTTCAGTCTTATACATATCCTTTTGTTTACTTATCCAAAAAAATATTTCTACTTCCGTATTGTTCAATGCTTGTAATTACATATGATTGGCTAGGGAGGGGGAAGATCTTCAGACTTGGGAGGTTTCTTCGCTAATGCTGATGCCAACTATCTAGGGAGAGATAAAATGGGAGGAAACTATCATCCCAACAACTCTGAGAATGCCATTGTCGATATAGACCCCATGGATATGTCAGAAAGTATGCAAGAAGCAATGCATCGCTCAAATTTGGACATGAGGTATACATGAGTATGTTCTCGATCACTTGGTATGTTTTCTTTTGTATCTTTTACTGTGAACAAGATATTGGTGTCCATTTGATCCAGGGGACACAAAGTCTCTCTTCCCAGAGCTGTGAGAGGAAGTTTCTTCATTCAGAAATATCTGTTTCTGGAGTAGTCTTTTGATGGGAAAAATATTGGAGGTGTCCTTTGGCCTTATTGTGCTGGAAAATTAATGATCCTGCATATATTGCTGTTACAAATATTTTCGTAATTTATAAAATCTAGTCAATTTTCATCATGGTAGGAGTCTCTGTTTTGCTTTTTGGCTGCCCTATGGGACTGGCCTTATCACAACACCTTTGCTGACTTTTCAGCCTCTGCCTTATTGGTTTGATCACCAGAATTTTATGTTTTCAAACCTACAGGGAAGCATTGGAAACCTGGTGCAACATCTTCATTCTAACTGTAGGTTTCCACTCCCCCTAAGGATTTTGCCCAAGGGGTAGAGAAGACATCTTGTGATACCCTGAGCCACTCTGGACTGGCTTAACTTGTCTGGTTCTTAAAGCATTGATTTGGGTGTTGAATTGTGTATGCTATCTCTAATCTGAGAAGATGCACTAAGCTTTGTCCTTGCAAAACTGAGACAGCCTTGTTTTTATGTCATGGCTCCCGAAAACTTTCCTCCCATCTTCTTTGACCATTGTATCTTGTGTTGACACTTGGTTATGCAAGTTGCAATGGTAACCTAAAGCCTAAAAACATGGAACTGCTTCTTTGTAAACCTGTTCTGTCTTTGCTCATGATTATATTTCCTCCAATACTCTAAAACTTGTTCTGAGTGTGTTTTTTTCTTTTTACTCCAGTGTCAGTCTTGTCCAACAACTTTCAGTCATGGTGATAAAAAAGCAACTTTCTTTGGAACTATATTATTTTAGAGTCTAGTAGGTTTTCATTTGTATTTCATTTGCAAGTCAGGTCATTACAAACTGTTCCAACCTGATGTATTTGCAGCTATGAAATTGCAGACTGGTGTGCTTAGGAAACAAAAGTTCAAAATATAGACCTTCGGATAGCTGAAGTATGGGAGCGGGGAGATTTACCAGTGGGTTTGGTTGTGCTTGAGGGTCGTGGAGTGGTGATGTGGAGATAAAGTTTTGGTCGGTGAGACGATTATGCGGGAGTTTCTTGCTTCTGTTGTTCAAATGTGGAGGATAGTTCCATTGGATCTTCAGGACATGGTCAGTTTGCCCAACTTAAAGGAAGAGATGTGGGAGGAGTTGGGGTCAGTGAGAGGTTTATGGGCCGGTCCATGGTGTATTGGGGGAGATTTTAATGCCTCCATCTCCTGCAGCATGAGGGTGGAAGAATTGTTCAGATCTTGTAGTTTCGCTTTGTCCTTGACGACTGAGGTGAGATTTGCTACGAGGGGGCCTTTACGTGGAGTGGGGGCCTGATAGCTGATGATGTCTAGGATTATTAGGTTCTTAGTCTTGGGGCTAGGAAAGTTATTTGTGAGAATCTTAAGTACCATCTCTAGATGATGTCGGACCTTCTATATCTTAGGTGGTGGAGTGTCAGTCGGGACCCTCCCCTTCCAGTTTGAAAATATGTGGTTGAAAGCGAGGCTAAGATCTAGCAAAAGGGTGGTGGAATGAAGCCAGCACAAATTCTGAGTTTCATCTTGGTACAGTGAAAAGGTCTAAAAGACAGCTAAAGTATGGAATAAGGAGGTTTTGGCAATGTGAGTACTAAAAATTTGAAGCCACATTTAGAAGTGGGATGATTGGGATAACGTGGAAAGGATAAGGAGGCGTCTTTAGAATGCGGGGAGAGCTAAGCAAAGGATGACTACAGAAGATGGTCTTTGTTAGAGGAGGCTTCTTGGAGACAAAAGATCGAGAGATGCGGCTTAAGAGAGACGAAACACGGCTTTCTGTAAAATGTATTCATAGAAGGAGGAGCCTTGATAAGCAAAATTAAAGTGTGGTAGGTGGCTTTCGCGGAAGATCGCCATTGAAGAGTTGTGAAGTAGGTTTAAAGGCGGTATCGAGACGAGGTTTGGCGTCTTGCTTTCCCAGTATTTCATTGGAGGAGTTAGGAGCGAGAGGTTCTTGGCAGTTTAGGATCGGGTTTACGAGGAGGAAGTCTCGGCCGTGCCGGTCTCAATGGTGATAAGGCCCCAGGGCCGGACGGTTTTCCGATCGCTTTCTGGTCCTTTAGTTGGGAGTTGTTAAAGGCGGATGCAGGTTCTGAGGAAGAAGATTGTGAAAAGTTTAAATGCTACCTTCCTGGTGTTGATTCCCAAAAAAGGAAATATTGAGGATGTAAAAGATTACAGGCCCATCAGTTTGTTAGGAAGCTTATATAAGATCCTCGCCAAGGTGCTGGCAAATAGGCTGAGAAGGGTGTTGAACAAAGTGATCTCTCCATCCCAAAACGCCTTTGTCGAAGGAAGACAAATCCTAGATGCTGCTTTGTCAGCGAATGAGGTGTGGATTCCGTGTTGAGGAAGGAATGATGGCGGAGTAGTATGTAAGTTAGACATTGAAAAGGCTTATGATCATGTAAATTGGGAGTATGTGCTTGAGGTCATGAGAAGAATGGGTTTGGCGAATGGATATCTTGGATCTTTTTGGTGTATGTCTGTCTCTTACTCGATCCCTTATGTTAGAGGTTACAGGGCTTTTTAGGAAATGCAGGGGATCGAGCGGGGGACCCCACTGTCCACGAAGTATCTCTTTTGTCTTGGGAATGGATATCATAGCCAGTTAATTAGCTCTCATTTGTGGAAGGGATTTCTTGTCTGGATGTCGGTGGGGTGCTAGAGAGGGAGGAGTTGGAGGTGTCACACCTTCTCTATGCAGATGATACCCTGTTGTTCTGTAAAGATAATCTGACAGTAGCTTCCCAGATGGATTTTGATGTGGTTTGAGGCCCTCACCGGGCTGAAAATCAACAGTGCATGAATTTTCCTGATGGAGGCGGGAGAATATTGAGGAATGTGTGACGGAGTTAGGTTGCGGCGGATCGGCTGCCTACCTACGTATTTGGGCCTCCCCTGGAGCCGCACCTGAAGTCGGTCGGGATGTGGGATACCATCGAGGGAAGGTTAGAAGGAGACTGACAGTTGGAGACGTCGATATATCTCGAAAGGGGGAAGAGTTACACTTATCAGGCTTTCGTCTAATCCCTATCTATTTTATGTCGCTTTTAGGGATCTAGTATAAGCATTACCAAAGACTAGAAAAATATGGGGACTTCACGTGTGGGTGGGGAACTTTGGATAAGAAACCTCGTTTGGTGGTGGGCCCACCGGTGTGTCTGGATAAAAGTTGAGGCGGCTTGGGGTGGGGAGGCTTGATCTAAACAAAGCCTTTGTTAGGAAAATGGTTGTGGTTTACTTAAGCCAGAGAAAGGAATTCCACTATGGAGGAAGACTGTGGGGCTTGAATTTGGAACTCGCGAGAGGGGTTGGTGTTAGGGAAGTTAGAACGATTTTGGGACAAGTTTATGGGGAAAGAATTAGGAAAAGAATAGGATATGGTTCGCTTAAATGCAAAATTTGGTTGGTAATGGTAGCGAGTCGGTTTTGGAGATATGCGGGGGGGAGGAGGCTTTGTGCATAGCGTTCTAGGCGTTGCTGGCCGATTCAGGAAAAGATGCGATGATTTGGGATATTTGGGATGTTTCGAATGATGGTGGCTGGTCCCCTTGTTTTACCAGGCCATTCAATGACTGGGAAGTGAGGGAGGTGGTGAATTTTATGAAAATGATCCATCCCTGGAAAGTGGTCGCAAATAGGGAAGACAAAATTGATTAAGAATGCGCCAGCGTTTGTCGATGAAGCTCTTGTATGAGATTTTAAATCGCACTGAAGCCGAGACAACACCTTTTCCTGCCTTATCAGTTTGGAGTTTCTTTGTAGTCCCCTTGAAGGTAGGTTTTTGCTTAGGAGGTGTCTTGAGGTAAAGGTGATGACTGCGAACCAACTCAAAGAAGGGAAGATCCTTGTAATCAGTGCTACCTTTGTGAAGAGAGGGAGGAAACCACTAAACCATCATACAGTTCGTTGCTTTCGAAGGCCGAATGCTTTGGGATCTTATTTTGGCTGTGGGGTTTGGATGGGTCTTCCCCCTTTCTTAGTGCGCGGGTCCTTCCTAGCTTGGCAAGGAGCAAAGTGGCGGCATAAGAAAGTTTGGAGCTCTTTGGTGCTACTCTTCGGCGGTGTGGTCTGAGAAGAAATAGAGTGGTCTTGATAATAGAGACCTTTATGTATAGATTAAAGAATTAACTTTCATTGTAGCTTTTGGTCTTGACCAGCGTGTCGTCAGGGATAGAAGGCAGGAGTATTTTGGATTTTTGCGTTGGGGTATAGGTAATTGTTTTGGGTTTGGGTTTTCTTTATGTTTTGGTCATGGCCAGACATCCCTCTTGTACGCCTCCACATTGTACTTTTGGGCAGCTTTGCTGTTTTTATGATCAATCGTACTTAACATCATCAAAAAAATAGTGTAGACCGAAATTTGAGTCGGTCGATTTGTTGGTTTATTATATCTACCCACAGGGACCATGTTTATCAGTTCCTTGCTTGACCCATCCCTAAATCTGATGTTCAGTTCAATCTTTGTTATCAAATTGTATGATTCACGATTCGGTAGGTAAACGATCCGACTCTTTTAAAGAATCGAAAATATGCGAGATCGAAGGCGAATCGCGAATCGGTTACATGATCGATTTAATACTATTCTCAACGTGCCGAAATTAAAAATGCCAAAATAAAATAATGAAATACAAAACGCCAAGCTAGCGGGAATTGATTAACATGGAAGAAACAACTCGACCTTTGTATCTGAGAAGAAATAGAAAAAGGAAAAGAAGAGCAAAAGTTTACAGGGAAGAAGAAGGGAAGCGAGGACTTGGCTATGGTTGGGAAAGAGAAGAATGATGATGATGACAACATTGAACTTGGAGATGATGACTTAGTTTAGTTTATTAGTAGTTAAATTATTATGTCAGTGATTATATTAGCATTGGTATGTTCAAGCACTAGACTAGTATTTGGATCTCTTTTAACTTCTTTAGACTTGGTTGAAGTAACTTAGTATAGTTTATTTGAAAATATTATAAACATTATTTAAACAAATATTTAAATAGCTTACAAATTAGGAATTATATAAAATTACATATATCTTAAATATTATAAAAATTGTAAAAAGCAGATCTCGTTCGATTGATTAAATTCTCGATTCACTAATCAGAAGCATTTCGATTTTTGATTCCAAATCTAAATTTAACAGCTATGGTTAAATCAGCACACAACTACCATATGCCTTGTTTGGTGAAGTTTTGGACTTGAGTTTTTCTTTGATGGCTTTAGTAGATGTATGGAATATGATTGGTAGAGACCGGTTTGTAGCTTCTGCTGTCAAATGAGCTCATGTTGTGAGTGGAAAAATTTCGTCTACTGAAGGCAACAGAGGATGTTTCTTCAGTAGCTTCAGCCCAGCTCACTATTACTTCTTGATCCAATCATCTTGTTTTGATTAATCCTCCAGTACTAACCAATCCCATTTGTGACTATTAGTGATTATAGCAGCATGTCCTTCATTGATTTTGCAGCAAATTTGCATTCTACTGGATTGACTGATTGGTCAGCACATGTGCTTCAATATAGAAGATGAAAAAATTATTCCATGTTAGTTTGTAGAATTATATAGTCTGTTGAAGCATGATATTGATATTAAAACGAATCACCTGTTTGAGCTTTTAGGAAGTGATGGATTTAACATGATATCAGAGCTTGGTTTGATAGGAGGTCTTGGGTTCAAACCCTTTCCTTGAAAATTTGAATATTTGATCCTCATTTATTGATGCAAGTCCATAATGGACTCTTAACTCTCCACGTGCGTGGGTATGGGGCTGCATGCACGTGAGGGAGGGTGTTGAAGCGAGATATTCATATTAAATTCAAATCCTACAAGCTTGAGCTTTTAAGGAGAGTTGAAATTAAGTTTAACATAGTCCAATAGAAAGTTTGCCAAATCTAGGTTAGCTGGGATATTTATTACCCCATGAGGTTGGGTTAGATTTGGTTGTGTTTGTTTTTAGTGTTCAGTTCAAGCCAAAATTTTACTAATCTTCTGTTTACCTAATAGATTAACTTTCAATTATTTCTTTGGAAGTTAGGCGTGTTTGGGACTTGATAGACCTTTTCCTGCTATATTTTTCTTATGTCTATTGGTTCACAGCCTGTCTGTAAGTTGGGTTCTTATGTCAAGGTTTGAAGTTTTCATGTGATCCCAATCTTTGTTAGGAACAAGTCTACATTTGTCAAACAGGGCTTAATAAGTGAATAGAAAGAAAGAAACAATAACTGGAAGAAACAGAAAAATATCTATTTTAGGTTTAGATAGGAGGATTGGTAAGCAATCAACCTTTGATTTAGAACCTCTACATAACTGACTGACTGAGAAAGTTCCATGGCATAAGAATGTTCAATAAAATGGAGAAGAACACAAATAAGCTGAAGATATATTCAGCAGGCAGTTTGAATAGCCATGTTTAGTTCAGCTTTTAACATTTAAGTTATTCCAGTATGATTGCAAATATAATGTTGCCTTTTAACTTTCCCTGTTCCTCTCAAAGGGATCTACTGTCAGTTTATGAGAGAGTTGTAATGTTTTAAGCGGACGGTAGTGAGCAAGGAAAGGATTACCGATTCCGCAGTTCAACGGCGTTCGAATCGGTGGTAGTATTGTTGAACGATGATGTAATAAATATATTGTTATATTTTAAAATATATAATTAATAATATTTAAAGATATTATTTATTACTTTTATATGAATAAAGTATTTTAAAATTTATTTTAAAAAATATGTATAATGTTTAAATATGAAAACATATTAAAAATGGAATAAACTTATTTATATAAATATATGTAATTAGTAGTAATGTTTTGTTAATATCTAAAATAATCTAATGATAACAAAGTAGTATAGTGGTTCTTTGTATTCCCTTCCATGTTGAGAGATCCATAGGGAGTCTCTGATATTTAGTGAATTTTTTTAGTTATAGGTCTTACAGCCTCTGAGAACTTTGAATTACAATAGCTTGACATCGTTTGATGTAAAAGCATCAAAGCAGCGTCGTTTTACAAGCTGAAAAACATAAAAGAAAAAAATTATGGGGTAAGTAGTGGGTTTTGACCCATAGGTTTTACCGGTTCGTCGTCATTCACGGTTCGACCTCGATTCATCCGGTTCGATCAAAAAACAGTTTTTGCATTGAATCGGACGGTTTAATGGCGGTCGACGGTCGGTTCAGTTTTCACTGATGGAGGATTGCTTTGTCAATACAAGGACTTTGGGTAAAGATTATACCGGTGCTCCCAGTATGGATCATTTATGGCTGGTGGAAATTTCATTGGCTTTATTCATTTATTAGTTTGTTTCAAAAAGAAAAAGAAGGAAAGAAAAATAAAACGTGCTTCTTTGCTGAAGCCTGGGGTATTTTTGCCATTTCCATGGGGAGGTTATGATTTCTCTCTTGTTTATGACAACAATCACAGATTGTGGGATATTTGATTGATTACGTCTTTTAGGATCCCAATTCTTAATGTTACTTTTTTGTATTCGGACAGTGAATTAAGTATTATGAGAAAAGAAAGTTCTCTCTCATAATTTTCCCAACCTTGTCTCTTATCTGAAGCAGTTCACCTTTGACTTTATTTTTGGATTTGCAACGTGTACTATATGAAGAGGAGAGAGCAGCATACAACCAGGCCATTGTACAGAACATGAGGTGATCACAATATATCGACTCAGTTAACTTTGTTTACTACTTTCATAATGATCATATAATAATTTTGGTTATTCAGTCTTTCTTTATATTTATTTATTTTTTAATCTTTTGTTAATTGTTCTTTTGGTTGCCCCTATTTGCTGCATTTGCACTCATCAGGGATGGGAAAGTTCATCCACTGACTTTTTGTTAATCACATCGACATATCAGCTTCATCTGCAAAGTTGATGGGTATTGGTTAGAAAGCAAACTCTTTTTAATGTTTTATTTATGCTTAGATATTTGTTTTTACTCTTTCTCTTGAATTGTTGCAGTCTAGTCCTGCCATAAATGCCCTCCAGGACCGTTTGAAAGAAAATATGAATTACGAATTTTGGTACAAAACCAAATATGAAAGACTGTAATGATGGTTTATTAACTCCATAGCAAAGTTTCAAATATCAACAAATATAAAATATATGAAAATTTACTATAAGCTTGAGAGGGCTTTGAAATTCCAACTGCCCCTTTATTCAATTTCCAAGTTAATTTTCTCTCCTCAATTCTAAGCCAAGTTTCGAATTGATATTATTAGTGGATTCCCTTTGCTGTTGCGGTTATGGCGTATGCTTAAAGGGAGTGAGGCATACTTGATGATCCATTTCCTGTGTGCCTGTCCTCCTGGTTTGTTTGGGACATGGGGAGAAAATATTTCGATACATCATCATCCTTAGGTTTATTGACTATAATATGGGTTATCGCTTAATGATCTTAACTATCCGCTATAGAGTGTAGAGTGTAGACGATTATTGACCTGCTTGTGTTGAAGCAGCTAGCAATTCCTTTGATGAAGCCAGGCTTTGGAAGGTGCAGCCTTCCAAGGAAACCTCAAGCTCAGAGATCACCTCGTAATTTCAATCTCTGAAAACGTCCGAGGAGTAGTGCTTCATTTGGTCATGAGACATATCACCTGAATCCATTAATTTAAGGACTGTTGCTGGTCCTGGTAACCGGAGCAGAAGAGGAGGGTCTTAATTATTCCGAGACCAAATCTGAAATCTCTTTCTGGTAAAATTTGCTTTCGTGCTGCTGTTGCACCCTGCCATGGCTGGTTATGTTCTTTTCCTTTCGCCTTTTTGCATCCTACCCAGATGTTGAGTTATAATTATTATTTCTTTTAAGGATTGTATGATATGAGGATGACATGTTATTATATCTAGTGGTGATTGTAATGACAATCAACTAAGTGTTGATATGTTATTACCACAAATGGTTTGTTAGGACACTCCAAATTCAAGCCCTTGTTCCGTCTTGGGTCCTTGAATCAATCTTCTTCTTTAAGGCTTCAAAGAATCAAACCTTAGCTTAGCTTCTTTAATGAAGTTATAAAATCATAAACCAAAACAAGACTCTGCCTGCCCCCGAATGCAGTCTTGAACCAACTGGGGTTCGGGTTCGGGTTCGAGGTTAGGTTCTCTAGTCTTAGACAACCTATCTTTGTAATCATAATTGCTTATTTGATGTGTATGGGCATTTTTTCCTCTTGATTTCAGGTCAGTTGGGCTGAGATTGTCATCTGATAACTGCAAAAACATGTTTGGTAGTTTATTTCAGTAATCACTCAAATTGGGTATTGGCAGCATTACCAAATTTGAGGCGGATTATTGGAAATCTTAAGTTGAATGATATGCTTGTCGTGTGAATTTTGAGAATGAATTTATTATCAGTAGAAAGGTTTATCAACTAGTATGAGACCGAGCTCATGTGGTTAACAGTTCAAGAGCTTGAGGATTTAGGATTTGAGTCAGGGACTAATTTATGAGGAACAAAACGTAATGCGAAATAAATAGATATAAAAAAAAAAAAAAATAGTATGTGTAATAGAAATTTTCATCTAGTGATTTTGAGGCAAAGCTTTGCAATAAAAATAAAAATTTCCATGGATAACATTGTGCATGGAAGTAAGATGTTCTAACAACAAAGCTGTTTCAGGCATTAATATTTCGGCATCTGCATAGTAAATTTTGTAAAACCCTTGACAGAGAGTTGAACAATTCAAAAATCATTTTATTATCTGTGGTTGGACTGGGTCAAATTTCCGAGGGTCAAATTTCTATATGGAAAAGTCGAGAAATTTCCGAGGGTCAAATTTCTATATGGAAAAGTCGAGAAATTTCCGAGGGTCAAATTTCTATTATTGTTTCAAATTCCGAGGATTCTGGAAGTAATAGGAAAACTAAAAAAAAAAAATAGTAAGAAAAATAACTTCTTTTATTTTCTTCAAGTGTTTTCTTTGTTTTTCTTCTCTACCTTTCTCTTTATTTTCTTTGTTATTGTTTTTAGGTTCCAAATGGAGCCTAAGAAAAGGTTTGGAATCATTTGATCACTCTATGGGATATGCCAAACCGATCGTTTTAATATGTCATAATCGGCTTGATTGCTCCCAAGTTTTCAAGAGCCCTTTTTTTTTTTGATGGGGCTTGTAATGTCCTGTCTTACAAAAATGATTAGAAGATAAACCATAGTAATCTTCAAAGCTAATATAAGTAACATCTTTAGGAAAATTCGACCACCAAGTTTGCGAGTCTATAATACCATAATACCAATACATTTCTTAGCTAAATAATGTATTGCCTTCCCTATAGACATGATGACAACTATAAAGATTTAGATCCTAGGATAACATCTAAATATCCTCCATTAATATCTTAATAGAACAAGGGATGCTAATCCTCTTACTGTAATAGTCTATCATTATTTTGGAATCACCTTCAATTTTTAAACTTAAAAAACCATTATTCTTGGTAGCTAATATACCATCTGTAAGTGTCATAAATTCTATAACAATTATTGAGGTCTTGCCTAAATGTCTACAAGCAAACAACTTTATAAGTGTCATACCCACCTTGAAGCACTCTTACTCTCCATTCTCGAACCATCAAAATTCAATTCAAACCTATCATTAATAGTCTCCATCAAATTCATTTTCCAGCCTTTACAGAAACTACGTTCTTCATTCTGAAGATAAAGATCACATAAATAACTCTTGAAGATTTGAAAAATTAAGGTGCTTTCTCAATAACGAAAAGGGTTTAGTTAGACCTAGCAACATTTCTATGCATCTAAACATTCCATAAGATTATGCCAATCTTTTCCATAGGTTGTCTAAACATTTTGAAATTAGTTTTATAGTTTTTATACACCATTTCTAACCAAGAAAGGAAGTCACCCTCATAAAGGAGTGGAGTGGGACAATTATATTTAATACGATTCGAAATACTTCGAATAAAAGGATAGTTCTTAAAAACATGCTCGACATTTTCAATAGATTGATTGCTAAAATGACATAGTAGAATTTCTATCCTTCTAACATAAGAAAATCCCACAAGTAGAAAGACTATCTAATAACCAGCCATAGAAAAAATTTATTTTTTGAAGAAAGGTTTAAGTTCCAATGTTTGGATCTTGGATCTAGGATGAGTGAACGACTTTCTCGTTACCCAAGTTGCTGATTCAGGGTATATCCTCTATAGGAGAGGAAGGGATAATAATTAAAGATTAATGTCTGATACTCTTATTAGAGGGAAGGAAGAAGCAGTAGAATTGAGATTCCACTCCTTGTTGTCCGGATGTAAAGTCATGCACTTTGTAAATTTATATGATGCAAATCATTATCATGCACAAAAAGAAATTAGAGGGATCATCTAGATGCTATAGTTTGTCCAAAAATGGACTTTTCTACTTATTTCTATGCACCATTTAATCCTACTCTATATTTTCTATGATTTAAAATTTCTTGAACAATGGAATCTCTACTTTTTTTTTGAGATTCTAAAAAATTCAATAGGTCTTTAACATATTTATCTCTCATGATTGATGTCCATAAAAACTGTTATTATTTGTGAGTTCTCCATCTCAGTTTTGGTGATTGAAACATATTAACATCTTCATTTCTCTTAATTCATAAACCTCCTTTATCCTAGTGCTACAAACCTCATCCCAAAGCCGCAAAACCCTTTGGTTCCTTGAACAATATTTGAAGGTATATAGGAACCTCATATTAATTTATCAGATCTTCATTGTTACTTTTTGTAGAGTTTAAGCAATTCACAGCATGAAGAGAGAGCTAGCCAGAGTTAGCTTTGTTAGAACTATTTTACTGCCAGCTCTCGAGGAAATGTGCTCGAAGCCAACTTCTTTTGAGATTGAAACGATTTTCCAGAAGAAAGGGTTTCTTTTGACTATCCTGAATAAAATGGAGCATCAGATATTTACTGATACCATAGAATAAGGAGTTTCTCCCCAACCTCCTTTTTTTGTAGCCCTTGCATATTGCTAGAAAAATTGTATATGAATTTGCTGGAAATTCACAAGGTGGCTAGATAAACACAAAACATGTAAATTCTGTTAATGTTCTTACAAGCATTTTGGGATGCTTTCGCAAAAATAATACAATCATCTACAAACATAAGAAAATGTATTCGGTGAGTAGGGATACCTAAATGATTTTTTTAGGGTTCACTAATTCCTTGCCTAGAAACTCAATACAAATAATAAAATGTATGGTGATGATAGTGGATTGTTCAGCCTAATACCTCTAGAAGGCTGAATTTTTCCTTCTGGGCTTTCGTTTATCAAAATGGAGTAAGACACCATAAAAATGCATTCCATAACCCAACCTATCCATCTGGGGTGAAATCCTAATTTAGAAAGAACAACTTTAATGAAGTCCTAAATTCTATCATAGGCTTTCCATATCAAGTTTGCTTTCTTGTTTCAAACTTGCCTTTGCTAACTTTTAAGTAGGCATAATTTAAGAGCTAAGGGAATATCATCATTAATAAGTCTGTCTGGTGCAAAGGTAGGCCTTGGAGATGGGAAACAAGTTTAATGAACAGAGGTTTTACTCTATTAGTAGAATTTGGGCTATTATTTTTATAACACGCATTACTGTAAACTGACAAACCTATAGTGATTTGAAGACTTTCGGGTTATCTACACTAGGAATCAAGGTGATAAAGTCCTGTACCTCTTTTAGCAAATGTCCATTGTGAAGAAAAGCTCTAAGCATTTTATAGACAAATTTACCTACTATTTTCCAGTATTTTTGGTAGAAGGCAAGCTTGGGGTCCATCAGACACTAGGGGCTTTGAAGTTGATGATAGTACAAAAGTTGTAAGAATTTCTCCCTCTGTTACATCTTTAATTAAATCCCTATTTTCATCTTTTGAAATACAAGGGGTAAAGGAATCAAACATTTCAAGAATCATCCTTGAGCTATCAGACTTGAATCTTTTAGTGAAGTCATTGGTGAATACCTAGCAACATCATTTTGATTATCAAACCATAGCCTTCCAGAATCCCTGATTTTCCAAATTTTGTTTTTCCTCCTATTGAGAGCCATCATTTGAAAAAAACGGTTATTTTTTTCTTCTAATTAGGTCAAGTTTGTCTTGATTACTACATTATTTGATTTCCTCTAATTTCAACTTTTGGTTAAGCTTCTGAGACAAATCAATATTCTTCTTCTAAAGTGGGTAATATGGGGATTTTATCATTTCTGACTTAGACAAATTTAATTTCTTTCTCATTCTGCCTTATGTTATCTTCTAAATTCCCAACTTTTTGTTTATTCCAAGCTTTAGCTATTTGCGAAAAACACTGAATTTTTTCACTAGTTGAAAGGCATTAGAGCCTACAAAATGAGCACTCCAAGTTTCTCTAACAACATCACTAAAACCAAGGATATGGAACCAAAACTCTTCACACCTAAAAGGTTTAGTTTTGATGTCAAAACTTCTTTTATCAAGGTGCAAGACAATGAGACCATGATCAGACCTAATAATTGGAAGATTTTCAACTCTAGCATCCTTAAAAGGAAAAAAAGTTCATTGTTCATTAATAAACACTCTATCCAACTTCTCAAATATGGAGGAATCACTTCTTTTATTAAACCAAGTAAAGGTACGTGGGCCAAATGATTCAACCTCGAGAGGTGACCACTATCAACAAATTCAAGCAAAATCCTGTATTATAGTGTTTCCACATAATTCCCCTATTTTCTCATGAAGTAAGATTTCATTGAAATCCAACAATAATAAAGACCACTAATAAAGTCTTTAATATGGGTAAAATATCCCAAATCTTTTTGTTTGGGATATTAAGGACTCTATACAAAAGAAGTAGAAAAACAATGAGTATTATACTTAGGGACAAATCCCATCAATAACATCTATCATTTTCATAGCTATGTTCTAAAGTGACATTAGAATTCCAACAGAACCATAGTCACCCGAAAACTTATTGGATCAACAAATTCATAATAATTGAACTTAAGTTTAGGCAAAATATTCATAGTTCTATTAGCATTGATTTTGGTTTCAAATAAAAAAACAAAATATCAGGAGCCATTTTTTTAAAGCTTCCTAATCTAGGATAAAAAATTAAGGCATTCAGCCCTCTTGCATTACAAGTAACAACTTTCATGCAGTTGGTTCAGTTGGATCATGGGCACGCCCTTTTCTTCACTCTTCCCTTGCTTGTGGTTTTGTTCATTCTCGTTTTAGAGAAATTAGTGCCTCTGCTCTTCTATTTTCCCAGAATAGGCCCTCCTCTAGCTAGTTTCATTTTAAGCAAATAGCCTTTTCATTACTACCAAGAGTTTCAATTTCTGACTTTCCTTGAAGCTGCCCTTCTTGGTCCACCATCTATGGGGTTAACATCAGGTTTGTTCCTCCCCAAAATTTCAATAGTAGGGATCTTGACATTATTAGAGTTGCCACCTTTCTCACTCCTTGAAAGCGCCCCCGTAGAGTGCGGACCAAATTGGAGTGACCCTTTCCAGGGTTAGAACCAGCCTGCAGTCCCAAAAGGGTCTGGTCAAGTCAGCACGTTTAAATCTGAGGGCTCTGACTCCCAAGAGGATTAGGTGTCTACGGGTTATCAAAACACCACCTTCTCCATGAATCTAAATCTTTGGGGTGATGCCAGTGCTCTTCCCCATCTTGAGCCATTCATCATTGTGGTTAGCAAGACCACACCAAAGCAGCTTTCAAGAACCCCTCATAGTCAATTCCTGACTGACTTAGCTCTCCTTCTTCTGTAGTATTTAAATTCGGATTTAAGGCTGACTCACTTTTATAGAGCAGTTCAGTTTCCGAATCTCTTATTTTCCTCTAATCTACCTTAGAACTGTCCTACTTGGGCCATGATTTTTCCTTGCTCATTGTATTAAATCCCTTAAGTTCGATTGGAAGACCAATATCCAGGTCCAAGTGGCATCCTTAACAGTTTCAGTAAGATTCAAAGCTCTTCTCTCCATTTTTAGGGACAATGACTTGTTTTAGGATAAGGAGTTTCGGACATGTTTAGTTTTTTGGTATTAATAATTTGAAAAGAAATGAGAAAATAGTTGCCTCATGACCAATAACATAAACTTAACTTAAAAATTTCAAAAACATCTGTAATGTCGTCCATCAATAATTGCGACATGGACTACAAAATCAACTTAAAATAAATTTTCGATACTGCAGCAGTAAACAATGCTATCATTTTAACATTGTTTTCATTTTTAATCTATTTTAGTAAATTAAAAAAAAAAAAAAAAAACTAAATACGTCCAAACTCATAAAAAAGGGTCTGTCCTCCCACACTTTAGAGGAGTCCTCAGACGTGGATAACTTAAGAAGGAAAAAACCATTACCCAAATCCATAAAGCAAGACTCACCAGAGGTCTTCCATTCGGCTTTCATTTTTGAAGAAATTGACTTATGAGGCACAGATTCCCCCAAGACTTTACCAATAAGGAAGTGGTTAGCAAAACTCTCTGGCAACAGCTCAGATCCTCTTCATCCACAGAAGGAAAATCCTCAAGACAAGGATCTACACAAATATCTTGTGCAGGGGCAGAAAGTTCTGTAAAGGTGCTAGAACCATAGTGAAGCAGTTTGAAATCCTGGATGTTGATGACAACCAAGGAAAAGATAGTAAGCTTGGAAAAAGCTGGGGAGCTCACTGCCAAAATAAGGTGGGAAGCATGCCCACTTTAAAGAAGGAAAGAAGACTCCTGCAAATATGACCGAAGAGCTATCAGCTATCATAGCCGGCTGCTTCTCTTGTCCTTACCAAGAAGGGAAAGGAGCTCTGCAAATATGATAGAAAGGAAAGCTATCAACTATCATTGCTGACTTAGGACTCTGTTCCTTGGTACATGAGAGACAGTCCCCTCTACAACCAAAAATTAAGGCTGTAATTGCATTAAATGCCTGCTGGAATGTGATAGAAAGCCCATTTCTTTTGTTTTTTAAATAAGACAGGAGCCAAACTTAAAAGTTACCGTTGCCACAAACAAACAGGTCCACCGAGAGCCCTAGCAGGCCCAAAATACAGTCCACGTCAACAATCTGTGATCAATGTCACCAATATCCAATTTCCATCCCTAATCATAGATCTTTGATCGAGTAGACAGGGTTAGACAGAAAACTTTCAATTTGTTTTTAATTTGAACATAAGGGTTCAATCTTGCAGACAAGCTCAATTCTTTTCCAATTCAGTCTAAGTCTCTTGTAAATACTCTTAACTCCCATCCACTTAAGCAGCTAGATTGAGGTGTTGAAACTACCACTTTTCCCTCTTTTTCCATTCTGGGATGGAAGATCCACCAACACCGTTGTACCTGCAAAAACAAATTAGAGTGAAAGATTAGTTCCCCAAAACTTAGATTTTCTGGTTTCCCCAAAACCCCAAAGGTATTAGGATCCCCAATGAATGTGCAATAAATACCACCAACACAATCCAAGAGAACACAGAGTGAAAATCTAAAGACTCAGAGATGAGAAACTGATGAAGGCATAATACCACACACCACCATGAGTCTCCACGTGTTGATGAGAAGGTACCACGTGGGTCCTGTATCTGATGATCTTAGAACGTGAGTGAAACAGCCCTAAATAGGTTGATCAACTGCTAACAATGTTGTCTGCAGGTTGCCAGAATGCTGAACGTGGGAAGCTGGGTTATGCACGTTGCATGTTCAAGACGTGGAAAGACATGCACATTTCTATGTTAACGTGGCTATGGAGGTTATATATATAGGAATGGAAGTGCAGATGGAAAAAAAAAGATTGATTTATTCTGGTCTTGGTTTTTGGGTTTTTTTTGTTCTTGTCTTCTGAGATTTTCTGTCTCGGAGTTCCTTGTTTATGTTAATTGGATTTCCATTTTTCATGGGTTTATCAGAAACCCCCTTTGAAATCGAGATCTCGAAACGAGAATCCCTAACCCTAGCCATAATAAAATTGTTCTGAAAAACTGACTGCTTTGCTTCCTCAGTACGTATGAAGAGATCAGGAATAAACTTCGATCTCCCTTCGCATCGCTGCCGAATAGGATCCACAGGCTTGTCGGGACCATAACCATTGCCATTTCGCAACCTTCTTATTCAACCCTCAGAACCCTAGGCTCACATTCTCCTAAAAGAAGTTAGAGAGAGAGTTTGCCTCAAAGGCCCTTCGTATACTATAACAGGTGCAATGTTGCAAATCTCAATTGTAAGTTATTTCTCTATCCATGGAATTATATAAATAACGATTTTCTAAGAATAAAACCAAACAAATACATATTTTGTAGCTCATTAGTTCAATTGATAGAACTTTCACCGTTAAAACAAGATAGCGGTATAAGGAGAGAGTCTCGGGTTAGGTATAATTTATTATCTTGAAATTTAAATTTAAATTAAAGTGTATTAAAAAAATATATTAATATTTCAGAACTAAAGGGACAAATTAAGATTTTTGGAGATATAATCCAAACATGCAGGTCAGCTCTTTTAAGATGGGGTTACCTTTAAAGAAATCAATGTTGTTACATTGTCAAATTTTCTATTAAGTGTCATAAGTGAAACTCCAAGAAGCATTATTTTCTCATAACATAAGTCTAACTTTCATATTTCACAAAAGAAAACATGAATGAACTATTTTAAAGGTTAATAACATAAATTGTGTCTCAATTTATTTATTATTTTATTTTGATGTCTCAACTTTATTTTTGATTCAATTAAATGTCTAAATTTTTTTATTTTTCTATTTTGAGTGTATCAACATTATTTTCTTCAATTATCTAATTTTTTTACATTTGATATAAACTTCATTTTTGTTCAATCAAATGTTTAAAATTTTTTATTTTCTCTATATTGGTGTCTCAACTTTATTTAAATTCAATCAAATGTTTAAACTTTTAGTTTTTGTTCCATCAAGTATTTCTTAACCAATAAAAACTTATTGGTATATTTGAATTAGGAAAAATTGAATTCAAATTATATGCAAAGTCATATAAAATAATAAAATTACTTAAATAATCTTTAATAAGGTAAAATGACAATATTATCCTTTATGTATTAAGGGTTTTACTATCTATTTGTTACAATAAAAATAAATTGATAAAATTGGCTACTATATAATTAAGATAAAAATTTAAAGTTTTCTTAAAAAAGAAAATTAAAAAATTAATTTTTTTAAAATTATTTTATATTATTTTATTTGTTTTTTCTAAGTATTATGTGAAAAAATTATATTTGAATAATTAAATAAAACATTAGATATAAAAATTATTTTTTAAAATAATTAAAATATTTATTTTTAATCAAAACCAATTTAATCAATTTCTTATATTGTAACAAACAAATACAAAAACCTAATGTGAAATGATAATATTGTAAATTCATTTTATTAAATTATTTAAAAGTAATGTCATCATTTTTATGCTATAAAAAATATTATTTGGATACAATTTTTGCTTATTCAAATAGCCTAACAAGCTTTGATTGGTCATAAAACATTTGATTGAACAAAAATTAAAAGTTCAAACATTTGATTGAACAAAAATTACAAGTTCAAATATTTGATTGAACAAAAATAAAGTTGAGACACCAAAATATAAAAAAAAAACGAAAAGTTTAGACACTTGATCAAACAAAAATAAAATTGAGACATTAAAATAGAGAAAATAAAAAAGTTTAGACATTTGATTGAACAAAAATAAAGTTGAGACACCAAAATTAAAAAAAAAAATAGAAAAGTTGAGATACTATTTATGTAATTAACCTTTAAAAAAAAACAAAAAACCTTGGAAGAGATAAGGTTTTTTATATTTTCTTTGAAAAATATAATATTTTGAGAGTATGTTAAAGATACTATTGCGCCAATAAAAGAAGAATAGAACCAAGTTGATCATATCATCTTGAAATATACTATCTCATGAAATTAATAAAAACATGCCAGCTCAAAAATAACTCTCCTTTAAACCCAAGTGCCATTTATTTATTGATCAATGGGACCCACCTAAAACCATAGAAGTAGTAATTCTCTTTCTCAAGATATTCACTTAAAACAAAAATTTTTTTTTTTTTAATAAATTATCAATAAATTTATAATTATTTTATTATCAAATTATAATATTACTAATAATTTTTTTATTATCAAAAAACGTTTTTAATATAATTTAAATTCTTATTAACAATAAAATATTTTAATACTAATAAATTGTGTCACTGTTATAGAATGTGTTATGAAGAAATGTGAAGAAAATATAAGTTTTGCAATATTCTCTACTTACCTATATATTCATGAGCAGAGAAATGGAAATTGGTAAAGAAAGAGACAGGGCAAGAGAGGGAGATCTGGAGAGATAGAGAAATAAGATTTTCTCGGATGTGTATATTATATAAGAGATGGAAGCCTTTTTATAGGCTTTGCCATGTAACACTAATTACTCTCCACTCTTCAAGATGAGCAATGAAGGTGCTTATAAGATACATAAATGTCATTCATGACAACTTATAAAGTGAATGCAAAGGTGAGTAATGAGGATGATACATATTAGATATGATCATTCACCATGTAAAAAGAAATCATTTATTTACTTACTTCCCTTTTGAGTGACCTACATTAGAATATGTCTTATTAAAACCTTGTGTGAAGCAATGAGGTCAAAAATAACTAAGAGGAAAAAGAAAAGAATTTTAATATTCATATGATGTTGTTGATTATTCTTAGTTTATTAGAAGTTTGGCTAGATTAAAAGCTTTGTCTGATAAAACCTATTTGAATGAGAACACGGACGAAGGGAAAAGAGTACGATGCGCTAACGTCATTTTATAAGTATACTCCCCTCATGTCGATATCCTTTGGATTGCGTTAATCTTGTATATTAACTTTTTGAATGTTGAGGTTGGTAGTGACTTCGTGAATAAGTCCGTTAGATTATCATATGAGCGTATTTGTTGAACATCGATTTCACTACTCATACAGGGATTATATGTATAAAAGATTTTTGGAGAAATTTAAGTTATATCTCCTTTTGATCTGTCTGATGCATATAACGTTATCTTGAATGAGTATTGGCCGAATGTCTTTGATAAAGATGCATGATTCTTAGATATGTTCAGATGCATCCATCTTAGCTATATACATTCATGACTTGCTTTGTGAATTACTATAATATCTTAATGATTTGATGATGTGGCCACCATTGTTTGTGTAAAGGATCTCCATTAAATAGCAGTTCCATTACAATTAAACACATACCCTGTTTGTGATCTAGTCTTATGTGGGATTGAAATGTATCCTGCATCAACATATAATTATTGCTCATATCAATTGTTCCCTAAAGATAGCACAATATATGCTTGATACCATCCCAATGTCTTTGGGTTGGAGTGGAACTGTACATGGCTAATAAATTGACAAGAAAAACAATATCTGGGTGAGTACAGTTAGCAAGATACATAAGTGCACAAATGACACTAAAATATGGTACTTCATGACCAAGTATTTCTTCACCCTTTTCACAAGGACGAAATTGGTCATTTTCATGTCAAGTGAACGGACAACCATTAGAGAGCAAAGAGGGTGTGTTTATCGCATAAAAGCACTTTTTAAAATTTTTCTTGGTATATCTGGAGTTGGTGAGCAAAACTTTGTGAAATGCCGATGCGGTAGAATGATCTTTTGGTACCCGAAGATCTTTCATCTTAAATTCATTTAAATATTTATTTGTTTTTGTGAGGCTTTTGAGAAATTAAAGCAAGTTTTAATCGTCGGCTTATAACATGATAATTAGAATCCGGTTTCCAATTTCTTGATAAAGATGCATGGGCATATAAGATTGTTTACATACCCTTCTTTTAATAAATGCTTGCTAAGGCGATTTACCACGTTAATGGGATGCTTGATCCATTTAGAATCGTTCAGTAATTTGATTGAGCACATCTTCAAGGCTTTGTATTATTTGTGAGGCCATCCTAAATCCTATAGGGATTTTCATGTATATCCATTATTTATGGATCCATTATGAATAAGTTGTGATAGCGTCAGAGATGCATATTATTAATGATTAGCATAGCTACGAGAAGCATGTTAAGTCGAAGCAATATTTAAAACTAGTTAGCGATTTTTCGTAAAGCGTCGCACAAAATGTCGGTGGACAAGCAAGTCTAGATATCGATTCCACGGGAAGGTGTGATTTTAGCGAGAGTTGGTGCCAGAAGCTAAGAGTCGTTCACTATTTGAGTGAGAAGAGAGAGAGAGAGAGGAGAGGAGAGAGAGGAGGGGGGAGGAGGAGGAGGAGGAGGAGGAGGAGAGGAGGAGAGAGAGAGGAGGAGAGAGAGGAGAGAGAGAGAGGAGAGAGGAGGAGACTGATGACGGGTGAAAAAGGTTTTAAAAATAAAATAAAACAAAGTAGGGTATTATCAATGTCCACTTATAAGGATTGAGTTAATATCAAAGAGAGCACTCAAGGAAAGATATTAGGGTTGATTGCTTTCGTTGATGCATTTGATTTATATTTATGAAGCACTAATTAAGTGAATATATACTTGCTTGCTTGTCGAACCTTGGTATGGGGTTTACACTTTCATGTCTCCCTTGATTCTCCTGCCAACTCCTATTCTTTTTTACTTGTCAGTCCCCAGGTAATTAAAATGCAATACTTTTCTAAAGGCGGAGTTCTTTCCTCGGGAATCTGTTCACCTCTCGGTCATACAATGGGACTACACATTCACGCTCGAATCGATCTGCCTCTAGATCCATACGATCTTGAAAGGAATGCTAAGATGGTGGCACTCTTAATGAAATTCTCATCTAGTATAGAGCATTCCTTATTCCCTAGACTTTTTTGATTAAGGTTAATTAGTATTTCTAATTAACTAATTCATACCTTAAGGGCAGGGACAGATTTTAGAAGTAATCCAGCGTCATAAGGATGCCTAATTGTAAGGATCGAAGACTGACTCTCCAGTATGGATTAATTAGTTAAAACCCACTAATAATCTTAAGAACTACGTAACTAATATCCACCTGAACATGAATTCACAAAACCATTCACAAAAAGATATATAAATCAAACATCAATTTAAGCGATCAGCCACTAGATGAAAGTTTAACTACTCATTCTGACCCATGAGTCTATGAAATCCATGTCTATTCCATCCATAATAATGAAAGAGATGAGAAGAGAATTGAGGATTAGGGTCTGAAAACGAATATGAGATGAGAAATGCTCAGAAACTCCGCTCCAGGTTGAGATGAGGTCCTCTAATTGATGGGTTCTTCAATACACTAAATACCAAGTAGAAATGAGAACAAAAACACAAACCTGGTGGTTGAAGAAGGAAACCTTTAAGGAGGGATTCTCCAGCTGCTAAAAATCGAACCCCTAACCAAGTCTATAACACATATATTTATAGACAAATGGAAAATGGGCCTTTAAAAGGGGCAAAAATGACTGCAATTTTGCGAGGCTCGGCAGTCGCCGCCTCGGCCGAACCCGAGCTTTCTTCTTGCATGGCTCGGTTCGCACCAGCCCGAAACCTTAGTTGCGATGAACTCAGTAGAAGCCGCCATGACGAACACTTCGACTTCAAATGATCATAACTTTCTCAATTCGGCCTCAAAATATATGATTTCAATCTACGCAAACTAAGAGGAAGTAGAATCTATAAATGTCAAGCTTGGAGTCACAAGAGGCCATTACGTAGACTGAAAATGCACAAACGTTGAGGGGGCATGTGGTGCTTTTGAAAATCCTCTTGACTTCAGGAATTTCTGTATCTTTTCGTTCAGAACTCTAAATGGGTGATCTTGGGCTAAGTTGGAAAGCTTGGAAGGTGTAGAATCCATCCATATCATGCTTGAAGCCATGGGAGGTCATGGTATAACCCGAGAAAATTCATATTTTGGCCCTCATTATCACTCTCTTGCTTGAAATGTACTGAGCCATAAAATAATAAAATAAAGCATTTGAGCCTCAAATACACCATAAACATATGATTGATGAGTTAATGGTATAAAAGCATATCTGAAAAGAACTTTATCTGTATTTAGTCCTTGGAGCCCATTAACATTAAAAGTGAAAGTAATTGCGTTTCATAACGTAGTGAATATGTTTCCATGTAGTTAATACCAGGTTTTTGCGAGAAACCTTGTGCTACTAATCACATTTATATCTTATGATCTCATTATTTTCATCGCGCTTTCATACAAATATTCATTTGTACCTAACAGGCTTTACACCTTTAAGTGTTTGGATTATAGGTCCAAAAACTTATTTATTCATTAACGAGTTTAATTTTGTCTGCATAGCTTATTTATACATTTTATACATTTTTAGCCAATTCTTTCTGTCGACATTCTTCCCACATTTTGTGGTTGATCCTCATAATTTCTTATTACTAAGGCCATATAAGACAAAAATATTATTGTCAGCTGTAACTTAATTATACCTTAACAATTTTATAACATGTTTTGGGTATAATAAGCGTAAATGTATGTTATTCGGGAATAAAATAAAGATAAAAACAAAAGTAGGAATATCATCAAGTTAGTAGAAATAATAAGAAGATTTGAGGCTATTGTAAAATATTAATTCAGTTACAAATATTATAAAAGTTGGAGGGCTGAAAGTAAAATAAAAGGGGATAAGATCGATAAAGGATAAGACCAAAAGAAATATCTTATTTTGGTCTTGGAAAGGAAACGAAATACAGACCGAGAAGAGAAAGAGAAGAGAAGAAAGAGAGATCAAGAATTTGTAATTACCTGTTGAGTATGGGTATGGATCGTTTTGGGTTGTATGGAGCTTATGATTTGGTATAAGAAAAGTATGGAACCGTGAATATGTATATAGCTAGGTGTGTGGATCACATGTCTTAGGTTGTATGGAATTTGAGTAACGTAATATGTAAGTTCACGGGTGTATGGAAATCTAGTTTTGATCTGACGTTTGATGTGGTTTATTACTTTTGTTTTTTATTATTATGGTTTGGGTTTGAAACTCCTAAACTCATTCTTGTAGGGTTGAGTTAGAAGAGCTTTAGGCTCTAAATAATGCCATAGAAGTCTGATTGAGTTGACCGAAAGTCCTATTATTATATGCGTGTAGGTCTTATAACGGGTTTTAGGTCAATACATGGAATTCAGAAATGGATACTGTGAGTAGTGCCACATTAATGACTTGATGTTAGGCTTGAATTTCTAAGTCGGACTCCACAGGGCCATTATGGTCTTTTACTTTGAGCAGTTCAGCTGGTTTGTGCTAGGTCAAGCGATTGCTGCGTCGGCAGTGCTCGTCAAGCGGTGTTTCGTCGGAAATAGTGCTCGTCGAGCGGTGCTAGTCGGCGGTCTTTGTTCAAAGCAGTCTTCGTCGAAACGATCTTCGTCAAACGGTGCTCGTCAGCCGGTCTGACTCGTCCGGTACCGTGAGTTATTTGCGCGCGACCTCGACTTTGGAAGATCATATCTCAGCCGTTTGAACTCACGATTTGATGTTAGCATTTCTATGGAGCGTTGAGTCGAGAATACGATAATATGCCCTGAGAGGATAGTAGAGGTCAGACGAGTGTTAGAGCGAGCCGTCCGTAGCGGCTTCGGCTCGTCCGGTCAATTGACTCGTCAGTGGCTGCGCGCGGCCTCGACGGAGAGGTCATATGCCTTCGTGCGGCTTTGATTGAGTGTTCTTGGACTCTATGCGGCGGGTTGAGTCAGAATCTATCAATAACAGCTTGATAAGATTGGAACTCATATTAGTTCAGAAAACATGGAAAACAGTAGGCGATACGGTAACCATAGTTATTTGTATTAGGAATGCCTATTATGAATTCATAAATAACTCATAAGCATACATGGTAACATAGTTATTTATGCATGTAATGAATATGAAAAATGAAAAGATATGAATAAATGATTGTATTTATATATCACATATGATTCTAGAGATAATGATAATTATTGGGAATATGAGATATCTTGAGCATAAAATACAGTGATTATGCCTTAGAACACGGTAGAGGATAGATGGACATGCCTATTAGGAAAAATAAGTCTCTGCTTGACATACAAGTTCGATATTCGAGCCCACAGTTTGGGTCGATGAGTAGATCCGTTTGGATCACGGTGGCCGAAAAGAGATGCGCCCACGGCGCCCTCAGGCCCTACGCGGATAGTCAGCATGCAAACGATGATGATACCTTCGGATATATTATTATATTCTGACGCCTCAGGGCCTCATGGACCTTTGTTCCTTCTGATGAATATTGCGCAACCTTAGGCCTAAGTGGATTATAGTTTCTTGTATACTTCTAAGAGTTTTATCTTGAGACATGAAACATAAAAGAAATTGGTATATCTGAAAATGTAGAGAATACATGACATGAAACATAAAGTCAGCGGGTATATGCAAGGAAATGTAGAGAATACATGACATGATATGAGAAACATAACCTTTGCTTATGTGATGACAATTATACGATTACAAGAATAAGTAAAGTAAGTTGACATGAAAAGTATATGGAAGATGATAAATAAGAAAGCGATTATAGAAAAATATATATATATGAGAAATGACAAGAATACGTACATGTTTATGTGTGTTGTAGCCATTTGTATAGAAGTGTGACCCTTAATAGAGAGGTCATTCATGTGTGATAATTCCCACTAGCGTGAAACACTTGCGGGTGTTCAATCGGGTGTAGGTACGAGAAGAGGAAACCAGGAGGACGTGACTGTCGGCATCCAGCCGGTCAAAGGCCACACGGCAATAGGTGCTTGGAAGACCTTTGGAGTCTATTTTGTATATGAAATTTTGTAAACCAATGTAAATATTGTAGATGTTGAACACTTCCATATATGGAGCTTGTATATATATTTTATAATCTATTTATCAGAATATAATACAGTTAGTGTTTAACATTATGAATATCAAAGTGTAAGGTTATAAGTTTAAAAAAAAAAAAAAAAAAAAAAAAAAAAAGAGTGACCCTCACTTCGACATCTATGTAGGGTTGGGGCGTCAAATAACAATATCATTTCAATCATTTATATCACTTATGCACATAACTCATTGAGATCTCATAATTTTTGGTACATGTGCACTCTTCCAGAACTATTTACTTCCTTTCAAAACTTCTTCAAGATCTCTGTTCATTGTATGCCTTTACAGAGGGAGCTTTTGTTTATCATATGTCTCTCTTGAGCCTTTTGTTATTATATGCCTCCCATTGGGACCTTTCGTTTACCATGATGCCTTTATTAGGGCCTTTGGACTGTATGCCTCGATTGGGGCCTTTTGTTTTTATGTTGCCTCTTGAGGCACCAATTTTCTTTGTGTTCTCCCTCTTGGGGAGTTAAGCCTTTTTAATTAAATGAGTGCTTCCACGCTTCGGGTGTGTTGAGTAATTGGACCATACAGGAGACATCAATCAGGTGTGGAGCATACAGCCCAGCTAGAATATGTGACTTTGTCTCTTTGTTTGTATCAATAAATGCATATGGTAATTAATTTGCAATAGTTTGCAAATGAATAATTCTTTGAACTTCCAGTTCACATTGATTTGTACGAGGATCAAAATGAGATATCGTAGATGCATTCTAAGTAATTTCTCGTCGTTCTTCTAGAACCGAATATTCTCCCCCTAATAGTGGGAATATCTCTCCATTGAAATGACAATCATAAGCGAGCTATAAAACATATCGTATTGGGGTTGAGATATCTTATGATAGGCAGAAGAATCAAAACCACCACATAAATCTCATGTCTTCGTTGAGGACCCATTTTAGTCTTGTTGTGTGAGGGGAGTATTCATGGTAAGGCATTGATGCGAATCTGAACCAGAAAACACCAGCATGCATATAACATGTCTCTCTAAGCGAAGTCAGCAATTTAGTTTCATTAAGCGTTAATTAGTATTAATTGAGGATGTTTGTGATGGGGACTTTCTTAAGCGGTTTGAGTGTGAGTATGAGTAACAGATGTATTATTTATTCAGCCCTGACATCTGATAGTCGGTAAAGGTTTGGGAGGTAAACTCACCGGCGTTGTCAAGTTTGATAGTCTTAATTAGATAATCATGAAATTGGGCTCATAATTTAATCATTTATGTAAGGAATCAACAAAGCAACATTCATGTAGAAAAAAACAAGCAATGTGATGTGCTCATGAGGCATCTATTAAGACCATAAAAGTATGAAGGTCCACATGGTGGATGGATGTAAGATGGATGGGTCAACATGTGTCCTGTATATTCTTTAGAAGAAGACTAGTGACTCAAATGTGACATTGTTAAGGATGGTCTGAGTAATCAATTTACACACTTTTGAGCAAGTAAAAATGGGTATTCATTAGACGAAATAATTTTTAGTTCTTTAATGGATACTTTATGTGAGTGTTATATGATTCTTCGCATCATGTGAGGCAGGAAGCATGCTTTGTCTTTAAAGATTAAAAGTCTTTGGAGTCGTTGAACTTTAGTTCACGACGACATATGACTCAGCAGACTTTATATTTGTATGATATAACATAGAAGAAGGTTGAGAATTTTTTTACGGTATGATTTCTTGCCATAACGTCTGGGTAATGTAAAGGTGTTCCCACATGCCTTCATTCATAATTTCAATATGATATGCCATTTCTATAGATATCTTTAAAAAGCTAAACAAATTCATATAGATTTGCTAGAATATGATGCATCATGGATATACCTAGTTCCATTTCCTAGCATTATGTTTGCTCTTCTAAAGTCTTCAATTAAGTTTGTAGTATTTTATATGGTACTTATATTGACATTTGTTAATGTCAAATCTAGAAAGTATCTTTTATTTCGAAGAATTGTGTGTGTGGTTGCACAATCAACAAAACATACATCACCCTCATTTATCTTCACATGAATTTTAGATACAATTAATATAAAAGCAATAAATAATATGAATAGATGTAAATGGTATTTTATTTAGTTTTTTATATAAGAAGCTTCATTTAGTGGCAATGTTTTCATCATTTATCACATAATTCGTATTTTCACTACGACTGCCAAATAAATCAGTATCATAGTAAGTTAAATGTAGTCCATTTCTATCATTAAAGTTCATTTCTATTTCTTTTTATTTTTTATTTTTTATTAATGCTTGGTATAGATCAGCCAAATGTTTGGGCGTACGATAAGTACGCGACCAATGCCCTTTTATACCACATCTATGACAATTATTTTCATGGGCCTTGGAATATGTATTTTGTATATACTTCCCATTTTCTTTTTTCACCTTGGTATTATTCCATACGGTGGTTCATAAGGTTTTCTTTTAAAGAATTTGAATGATTATACCATAAGTTCCATGGTATCAAAAATTCCTTTCATAACTGCAATCACTTTTTCATCCACGTCCACGGGTTTGGGACGATATCACATTCGCCGGGGAATGGATTTGAATCCATTGAATGAATTTGGTGTTATCATCAAAAGCTCATTATTTTGCTCAGCAACAAGCAGACATGATATCAATTCAAAGTATTTTACAGAAATCTAAATACGTCTGGTGATGCGAAGCTTTTGTCGGGCATGAAATGTGGTGAACGTTTTTTCTAACATGTCTTCTTCTTTGACTTGATCTCTACACAACATCAACTAGGAGCTAATTTTAAATAATGTGGAGTTGTATTCACTGACTTTTTAAAAATCTTACAAAGGTCATCCAGTCATATCGAGCTTTTAGGAGAATCATGATTTCGATGGTCATATCTCCACTTTCAACTCATTCTATAGAGTGGGGGGTCCTTTATTGTAAGGTATTCACTTTTAAATCCTCATGGAGGTGGTGTGAAGGAAAATCAACACTTTTGCTCGATTCTATAGGAATGCATGATTTCCTTCTTTGATGGAAACTCTAAGTTTCATTGCACATCAAGATGTATCTCGACATCAGTCAAGAATGGAAATATTAATGTTTTCATGCAATGTCAAATTACCACAAATAAGTTTTGTGAGGAATTTAACATTATGCGACAAACTTTTGATAATAATGTATTAGGATCGGTTTTGACAAATAGAAGTATAGATTTTGGTTTACAATCAAAACCAAATATAGTAGATATGCAAATTAGAAATAACTAGAAATGGGTTAGGAAGTACCTTGAGAGCAAACTAGTCTGTTGATAACGTGTTGTGGAAATGTGTAATACGATGTGAAGAGAAACGTATAAGTTTATAATATTCTCTTCTTACCTATATATTCACTTAAGGTAGAGAAATGGAAATTGGTAAAGAAAGAGAGAGACGAGAGAAGAATAAAAGGGAAATATGAAAGAGAGATAAAAAATGGAGCCTTTATCGGTGTGTAAATGTTAAAAATTGACCTTTATAGGCTTAGTCATGTAACATAATTAGCTATATTTAAGATGACAATGAAGGTGCTTAAAAAATACATGAATGCGTCGTTCATAGCAAACTCATAAAGTGAATGCAAGTGAACAGTGAGAGGTAATTACATGTTCCATGAATATGGTCATTCGCCATGTAAAGAAATAATTCATTTTTAACCGTCACTAATAATTATTGTCCATTTATTAAGAATTATTGTCACTAATACATTTAATTTTACATGTTTATTTCTCGTATTTTACATGGGATTAAGGTTTTTCTTTTGGTTTAAGTGAACATCATGAGAAGGAGTTGTTTGAAAAAGAATTTGACATGACCACGAATACGTGAGGCTTCGGCATTGTTTTGTGGATTTGGGTTAAAGTATAATCATGTTTGAGTTTAAATTAAGTGAAGCTCACATGGCAGTTTAATAAATGAGTTACGTGCAGTGTTTAATCCACATAACCTTTGGTGACCCTAATGTTGATTAAATTGTGTTAATTATTTAACCTAAATTAACTAATTTAATATGTTATTTTATTAATTTTGATGAATTATATAATTATATTTTTAATTAACTACAAAGCTAATAAGCAAGATTATATGTGCTTGACACCCGACTTGGCACCTTTGTGTTAGAAGGGTGTGTCACGCCCCTACCCTCTGAGACAAAAAAGAAAGGCCTTGACATGGGATTGAGACTCTTTATACAGGATTTTCGACATTGGTGGACCCCATTCATTACATGATCATATATCATAATATAACTACTAGGTGCACAGTGAGTTTTAAAATGTCTTGTGCATATACATGCATGAGTCCCATTTGTACTTACCTGAGCTCGATTGTCTGAAAACTTTTACATTTGTTCTAAAGCAAAAGTGGCTACATCAGTGGACTCTGTTGTGCCAGCCTATATTATATGTGGAATGCCTTGGATATACTCTTGGTACATACGGATGAAACACCCGTGCTAAGCTTATAGCTTAGTGGAAAGCAATAACATATATGACTAGTGGTCATGATTACAGGTCTACATATAACAGCTAATCACGTATGTCGAGTTCTATAACTAAAAATCTTATCTGAGTTTTCATATAATATAATTGTATATATGAGTTTCATATCGTGGGAGTTGAGCAGATCTTGTACCACCCAGGAATTTTTCGTGGAGTACATTCTGAGAATAGAACTAATTCATATCTTTGTGTTCATTATTGATTGTATATAAATGTTTACTTAGCATGAACCCGGTAACAATGAATGAGAAAGATAATACGATGATGTAGATGCGTTGTCTTGAATAGGCATGCATGCTTGCGTGGAAGGTGTTGGTAGCCTGATGTGAGTGTCATCGCGCGATTAGACATACTGTTAATTTCACGATCAGTCTAAAGGCAAACGCACAATTATATATATTGTGGGCTTGTTATGTTTCTTAAAGTGCATTAGAAAATAATGGGCGGCTGTGTCGCCCAGCTGACGGGATTCGCTTCCTGGGCGCCCGAGTGCAGGCATTTTCATATAACTTTTATACTTGTATGAACCCTTCATTCACTTATTTGGATCTATGATATTGAATTTTATGGCTGGTGTATTTTGCATTGAAAGTCAACAAAGGTGGCGGGTTTTTAAATTAGCGAAGAAAACAATGATTGTAGCTTGGTTGTTACGCCTAGACGTGCCAAAAACTTCTTGAGAGATCACAGGTCCACAGGTGTAAAGGACCTTTACTGAGCTACACGCTGCGTGCGCTCCACACACAGGCGTAGGTATCGTCTTTGGCGAAAATGGACCAGTTTGGCCCGTTCTCAAGTCGTCAGCAAATGACAAACCTCAAAACAACTAGCTGCTTTGATTAGTTTTCTGAAACTAGGCAGGGAGGGATTCACTTACTCATTACATCAATGAAATTTCCATACCTTGATCTTGAACACTTTAACTAAGCACTTTCTTCTTCTTCTCATTGTAAATAAATGACCAACAATAGTTCCTCTTCTTCACTTCCAAAAACAGTAAGCCCTAGACAAAACACCAAAAATGATATTTTCTCTATGTTAGAAGGCCATGTTTGGCTCAAAGGGAGTTTGGCTCTAAGGAGATTTAAGTCTAAGTTTGCCTTATTGCATTCTAGTCTTATTTGATTCCATATGCATAACTTATCCAAGGAAATCTACAATAACATATCATGCTAACGTATTATGACCATAGGTTCTCATTTACAATTTAATTTACCATAATACTTAAATTTCGAAAAATGCAGAAATTCCCATATATCCTTACCTAAACATGTAATAAACTACTATAATTTCATTTAGTGTTACAGGTGTCATGAAATGCAGAAGCTTTCGCTTCCTAATTAACTGAAACGGTTCTAAACATTCCTTAAATATAATCTTGTATAATTGTTATATTCTGAAACCACACTATCATACCACTATGAAGCACATTAAACATCATTTACATATTGTTTACAATCACTGTTGCCGAAATTTTATACATTATCTGGTTCGAATAAGCATTAAAAAGCTGCTGCCAGGTGAACACCTATCATTGAAATGACCTTTGATGTTGATGTGGAATATCATGTTCTCTAGCCGCCTCCTCGGTACCTACACGGATAAACACCCGTGCTAAGCATTAAGCTTAGTAAGGATCCTTACACATGGATGACCACTAATCATGATCATCACATGCTAATACTCATACAACTTGCTATGCATATATATAAACTTATAAACTAGTAAATTACAATAATCCATGAACTTACCACAGTGCGGGATTTAATTCATTATGTTAATCTCATGTGCTATCTTCTTCCCTGTCTTTTCATCTGAATTTCATATCATTTTTAGTCATAGTATTAATAGCTATTCATGTATTTATATTTCCATTAGCATATATATTACAAAATTACTTCAACATGTTTTAACATGATTTGTCTCATTTATCATATCTCTTCATCTCTTTTCACACGTAATAATGTATCACATTTCCAAAGTTGATCTGAGAAAGATTGTATGTACCCGAGAGTACTATCACTGTACGCGACAGTGATCTCTATCTGTATTGTACTATACTGTATGACCTAAATGGGGTGGAGTGATGACTGACCAGGCAGATTAATATATCTGTATCTTTGCTGACAATGTATTCCTAATAGACATGCCCATCTATCCATCTATCTGGTCATAAGCAGACAATCAGTTTTATTACGTTTTCAGTACATATCCCACATACATGATACTTAGCCATTCATAATGTCATATGAATATTCAGTATCATTATTTCATATTCATAAAAGGTACTCATATCTCTTATCTGTAGAATGTATTCTATCTTCTTTATATACCAACTATACATGTATTCTCTTTTCTTCTGTGTAGAATTTAATATCCTTTATTATCTATTCTATTTATTCCATAGTATTGCATTGTATCATATAACTTTGGTCCAATTTCTTTAACTCTCCTTAACTAAGTTATAAAGCTTATTTTCATATAAAACCATCTAATAATACTTTGGTATAAAGAGACATTTACATGTCTCAAAATCTATAGGAAGACATGAAAATCTTTCAATAGGGTCGACTTCCCTTAATTTGATACCATGATGAGGTTTGAAATCTCAATATGTTTTCCTTCATGCCTTTGTTCATAAATGAATCTCTTTACTCGAAATTGAGATACTCCATTTGAGTAATCGAACTTCGAGTTATGGCATTTAATGTCAAAGTGGTATATTGCCCGTTCTGCTGGTACCCAGTGGACATTTGAATCATATGTAATTCAACACTGGTTGCCTGCTTGTTTGAAGATGCCGGTGTGGAGTTGCCTTCTTCAGTGGAATCATCGATTTGGGTACGAACTCCCGAGATATGTCCTAAATAGCAGAGTATCTTGTTTTCAAGACATGGCAATACTTAGGTCTTTGAGCCCCGAATTCAAAAAGGGTCTTAGATCATCTTAATAATTTAGGCTCTTCTTGGCAAATGTAGTCACAGGTCTTGGGTTTCTCTCAGAGCTAGAATTTCCTAATCGGAGTACTCTAGACCCAAGTTATGGTAAATAATTCACTTAGGGTTTTGGGGAAATTTTGAGTGCTTTCCCTAAAACCCAGGCATTTCTTTATGCCATTCCTCAGTTGAGGACCCTGACGAATAACAAGTAGGAAACCAACTTCATGACTCAAACCAAGCAAAAATGACCAAACAAAGAGGAGAAAGTGGTGGTTTCCTTGAATTTTATTGAAACCTTCTCTTCTCTCTTACTCTCTTTCTCTTCTTTCTCCTTCCCTTCTATTTCTTCTACTTTATTCCTCTTTACTTGCACATGGAGAGCATGGAAATGGATTGAGCAACTTGATTTGGTCTCCCTTCCCCACCTTTACTTGAATGCCTAGCTGCAAAGCCAAAATAGGAAAAAAATGATTTCTAGAGACAAATCTTTGGTCTTATCTCCACTTGTTTAAGGTCATGTTTGGTGAAGGCATTTAACTCTAATTTTCCATATTTTTGCATTTTAGTCCTCCATGGTTATTTCATTTATACATCTAATTGATATCAAAAATTCCTCTGAGTAGCATACAATCTTCTAGTTTAGTATTCTTGATTCCTTAGGTGATGATAATTTACCATATATTTGTACTTATTTAAGAAAATTTAAGTTATATGTTTTTCACATATTTGAAAATTTAAGCACAATTTGACTTTCATTTAACTTTAAATATGTCATAAAACTCTTGTGGTATAATTTGGTGTGTTCTGATATATTGTCATATTTACCCAATTATTAATTTGGTCGTATTTAAATTTGTTATTTCTGACTCGTTTATTATTCATGTCGTGTTTGGGTTAATGAATACAATAAATACCTAATATTGTACATTATGGATACAAATTACTTTAACCCCCTAAGAGAATACTCACTTGGGTGGGTCCCATTGATCAACGAATAAAGACAATTTGAATTTAATGGAAGTTACTTTTGGTACATTTTTTATTAATTTTACAAAGTTAATACATATCAGGTGATATCGCAACAGATTTTGTGACGTCCATTCACAGGGGGTGTTTAATGACATTGACTGCGAATGCTCGTGGATAGTGGGTGGCTTGAGCCTGACTCGAAAATCAGGCGAGAGTCTCCTTGTAGGAACCACCAGCCATGTCCTGATCATGGCATGGAGAAGATATATGTGGTAAAGCGTTATCTTGGACGTACTACGATACTGATCATCATACATCGACTATACAAATAGTTTGAGTTAAATTTGCTCTTTACAACATATATTAAAAATCTAAAATTCTATTTGTGCATTGTATGTCAGCAAATATATTCTTACATTAAACTTTCTTCAATATCGGCCTCTAGGATGGTAAAAGTGTGCAATCTTTGTTCTGTGCACAGTAATATAATTCTCTTGATAGGGTGTTGTCTTTAGTAGTGGAATCATATAATGGGTTACTCTCACTAGTGCATATCTGATGATCTATGTAAACACACATTAATGATACATGATCTACTTGGATATGCAAATGATCCAGCCCATGTCAGAGTCTGAAATCTTTCACGCCTAATGTATGAGAAACATTGTTTTCAAACAAAGTGTTGTTTCACAATTGTGGACAACCCTCAATATAAGTAATGGGCCAGGCCTAGATTGTCTATTTAGTGGAAGTGACCCTCAGATGTATATCCAACGTTGTTGACGAGCGATTGATATTTTATGCGGACTACCCTCAGATATTGTAATGGGTAGCTCAGAGTAATTATTATTATTGATCGACCACAAGAAGCAGGTTCTCTCAATCAGCCACTTCTGTGCTCCATATCGTTAGGGTGCCCCCGGTGCATATGGAATGCATGATGTCGATTAAATCTGATTTATATAACACATGCAAATATATTAAATGTGCATATATTTACATAATTTAAATCACACAAACATGTTATGCAATTTCACAATCATTTGCAAAATTAGCTCCGTGAAGTGTAATTATGACACAAGCGGTCGATTTGAATTTTCAGTGAGCATTACACCAAAAATTTCTTTAGTGAACAATCGCATGAGCAGTGAGGCTCCTTCATTCTTTGTTCCACATTGTCGTCGATTCTTTGTGAACAGGCTGTAGCCATTCAGGCCTCATACAATGACACGTTTATAGCGAACCGCAATACGGCATTGGCGGTCAGGTGCCCAGCATCGCGAACATCCAAAAGCGAGCTCTAAAAATTCTCTAATTTGGTCTCGAGATTTTGGAGCCGTCAAATGACCGTTCAAGGCCTCAAACATGAAAACATTAACACTTAAATAAAGTGTAACTTCAAGTGGGGATAAAACCCACATCTCCTGGAGTTTAATAAAACTCCTTAAAATAGTCAACCCGTGCGTAGGCCTGTGGAAGTAATACATTGTGCCTTCTTGTCGAGAAGGAATTAGAGAAGGTCGGATCGCCCGATAATCCTAGCGAGAAGCCACCTCTCTCTACAAAACAATATCAACCTCATGAATTTCTCTCCCCACTTCCTCGCGTTTTCTCCTTTTCAATTTGAAGGATGTGCCTAGTACCTTCAATTCTTGGATTTGGGCATTTTAGCGCTATCTGAGCTTCATTTATCATTTCTCTACTCATACAACATAGTAATAGTACATGTTATAAGTGACTTTAGTCACATCGCATGTCGTTTTCTGACACCGTCGCGATCTGCTCGAAGCGTGTCGATTAAAATGTCTGAAATTGGTAATTGCGTATTGCGTGTTGAATTAGCGAGGCGATTATTGGTGAAAATCGTTTGTCATCCAGAGATCTAGAAAATTTTGGGTTTTTACCGAGAAATTACGATTTTATCGGCTTTTCGAGAAGTGAAAATTTTGGTCTTCTGATTCTATTTTCCTTCTTATGGGTGCCAATGTGCATATATAATTCCCTCTAATATTTTTAATATTTTTTTAGAGGGAACTATTTTCATGAAGAGATAATGAACATATTTTTCTTTTACAAGGAAATTCTCTTCTCAAAGAAGAGAGAAAACTCTTTTTCCTTGATCTAATAGTAGTCTCTAGTCAAAGAAGAGAGAAAACTCTTTTTCTCGATCTAATAATACAGGTTCATGTATGGACAAAGAAACTCTTAGAAATTGCTGCTTTATATCATCACAGTAGTGATTCAGCGGTAAACTGAACCCACTTGGTATCATGATCCAACCCAACTCCAGTGTGGTTTAATACAAATAAATTCTAATAAATTAACCAGTCTCTAACTAATGAATACTAAACTAACTAAATGCTGACAATTTATTATACTATCATCCCATTAAACTGGATGGCAGTGGAGAATGGTCACTGTGAAATAATTACTATAAAATGAGAATGGAGAGAAGATGCTTTGTTAAGGCATTGCAAGTTGATATGAGGATATGAGGCCTTTTGCCTGAGTATAGAGAAGCAAAATTGGGATAAGCAGGTGGAAAGTCATGTGAGTTCACTCAATCTTAAATTGGATGGTATTAAGTGAAATATTGAATCGCTATAATAAACCTTCAGGCTTAATATTTGACTGAAAATATGCCAACAATAAAGACATTAAGTCCCATCCCAAAAATGTTGGATGTGGTGTACCACACAGTTATAGAATCACTTATATAAAGACTTGAAGTTAACGTTATAGGGTTTTTTTTTTTTTTAAGGCGTGAAATCAATTAAAAAAACAAAATTAAGATGGCTTTCCAAACGAACTAATGGGAAACCATGTGTATCATGCAATATGAACTATAATGGCTTTTATGTGAATTTGTTTAAAGCTTCTAACAAAAAAAAGAAATAAAATAATAAACATTAATGTAAAGCAAAGAGCTTAATCGTTTCAGATAATAAAGTAAAAAAAAGTGGGCATCCCAAACATGTCGAGGAGACAGAGATTGGTCATTTCAACTGTTTTCCACTTATGTCTCTCACCATTAACATGTGTTGTTCATCCAACAATGTCATCAGGCACCAGCACCAACTTCTTTCTTTCCCTTTCCCCAATCCCATATACCCAACGGGGACAAGACTGTTGTTGCGGTGCAGCTTCATCTCCTTTAGATATTACATATTATCCTTTATTATAATATTTAGAGGGGAAACCCCAAAGTTGATTTTGTAACCACAGAGAGAGAGAGAGATAGAGAGAGAGATAGGCATGTATGGAAGCGATTCCCAATGCAAGGAGAATCGAATCAGCCCACTTCTCTTTGTTCTTCTTTATTTAGTTTGCCTCCTTACTTTACCTCCCAGTGTGGACTCAGATATAGACATATCACCGTCATCAATGTATATTCCTCATCCATCATTTGTGTGTGTGTTTTTTTTTTGGGGTTCTTGATAAAACAACCTTTAAAATTGAATTTCAAAAATTTAACCTTCTAGCCATTTTTTGACAACATTATGATAAAAATATTTTATTTATCTTCTTGTAAAAATTATTATTTCTTCCAAAAGATGTATGTAAATAAATAAAGGTAAATAGTATTTTTGTTCTAAAATAAGTTATTTTAAGAAAAATATAATTAATGAGTTAAAAATTTACAAATTTTGAATTACTAGAGATTTTTTAACCAAATAATTCCTTTTTGCGGGTTTGGGTTTTGAGAGAGAAAAGAGTATATTATTTGGGTGGATATTGAATAGGTAGAAAGGGGAGAGCAGCAGCCGCAGTGAAGAGAGAAGGAAAAGGAAAAGGAAAAGAAAAGAGAAAAAGATGGTCAAATGAAGCCTCAAAAAGGCTGTATTCCATCATCATCATCATCAACTTCGCCCTATCTTTATTGAAACTCACCATTGCTCTGCCCTTAGCTCCCTTTTTTCCCTTCTTTTGAATTCTTCCCTCCTCTCTTTCTCTTTTATCTATCTCTGCATGCTTATCATTGTGATTAAAAAGAAAGAAAAAGATACTGGCATCAGATGCCCCTCTCTCTCTCCTCTTCATGAGCAAAAAAGAAAAAGGGATTTTAATTGAATGCTAAAAATCTACCACTCTAACCCAATTATTAATACATGCATGCTCAAACGTCCAGTTCAGTGGCTCTTAACACCCACTTGGAATTTGAGCCACATTCTTCCAAAGGCTGCTTAGCGCTTGTTTTATAAGGGTTCAAATTCTGAAAAACTGTTCTGCGTATGAGGTAGTTTCATGAGTTAGATAGTGATTTTATCTTTTAAAATACATTTTGATAAAGTACACAATCTGCATAGATCTCGAAAAGATAAAATCATTAAAAGCGATTGTAAAACCGTTCTCATATTATATCTTTTTTATAAGCGAACCATTTTAAAAATTTTCCTTATTTTAAATTATTACTTTGTTATCATGACAATGAATATATCTTCACTAAAAAATTAAGAAACTTGAGAATTGTGATGAAATTTAGGGTTTTATCATAACACCAATTTGAGTCTCTAGGTCATTGGAGAATTTATTTCACCGTTAATTTCAGGTCAATGAGATTAATCGAGGTATTCACGAATAAATTGGACCTATATGCCCAATGGGGCACTGAATTTTTCTTTGAAAAAAGATCTCCTATGTAATTAAGGTGTTTTGAACACCTTTTGTCCCCCATTGAAATTTGTAAGGATTAAACCACTGAGTTGTAGATCCAAGATAGCACTTTAAACTTGCTATTGATCTTGAATCCTAGGTCCGTCACTACAAGCTTACATGAACATCCATAATTATAGAAAAAAAGAAGAAAGTTTTAAAGTTTTTATCCCAAGTATTGGCTCATGACTATTTGATAACTTCTAATCATTGGTTGATGTGATGTGTCGCCAATTGATGGTATAACAAAATTAGTGTCCCTTAGAGCCTCTTGAAAAATACCCAACATCAATCTCATATTGGAGCTGAACCACACACATATGCTTTGTTCTCATTTTCTTTCCTCTTTTTCTTGTTTTCTTTTCAGTGTTGCCATAAAATTTTATGCATTGATATCAACACCTTCTTTTTAATTACAAACAACTTTTGCAAATGGTATTCACTGAAAATAAAAATAGAATAACTGAAATATCAAGCCTTCATATAAGCATTTCAAAGTTCATGATCTGTTCTGAAGATTAGGAGGTTTCTCAATTCCTTTGACTTATCCCATTGGTGGCAACTAAGTACCGGGAATATTCAAGGGTAAAAAGCACCAGCTATTTTTCCCAAATGACAGTCAAAACATTGATTCACTCTCCAAAGTAAAAGTGAAAGAGACATGATTGTTCATGGAAACAATTGAAGCTATAAGAAGTGGACCTGGATAGAGGTTTCTTTTATGTTTTGAATATCCTTTCCAAGTAGCTGAGAGATAATTACAGTTTAATTTGGTATGTCCTCATTGTCCAATCAATGGTTAGCATAGAGCAACCAGTACCCATTGTGCTCAGAGGGAACTGTCAACCAGCCAATGGGGCCCTATATGTTTGGTCAAAGGTCTTTCCAGGGTTCATGGCTCCACTTGGTTGAATAGATTTTAGATGAGGGGCTGTTGAGACAATAGGCTACCAGATCTCTGTTTTCTTTATGTGGGGTCCTGAAGAAAGGATTAACCTAGCCAGCCATAACCAGGCTGAACTTTGCTGCTTTGGCTCCTCAGCCCAGCCTGGTTTTGACCCTCTATCTAGAATTTAAGATAGATATTCTCATGAAGTATCACATACTGAATCAACCAATTATCCATTTTGTGATTGGCAAAACTTGTTTGTAGCTTTACTTTTAGGTTGTGTTTCTAATCCACCAATTTCTCAGTGGGGTGAACTACAGAGTAAAATTACCATTGAATCAAGTTTGTTAGGTTGGGTTTATTTTCAACATATTTGTTAGAAATTAATGTTTATCTATACAAAAATAATTATAAGATGAGTCTTTCAAAAATAATATACATTTATATACTCATTGATCAACTATAATATTAAGAATTTATGATGGTGATATCATAAAAAATGCGTGAGAATATTAATTATTTCTTAATAACCATTGAATAAATCCAAATCATGTCTTTGAAAAGTGCACATACTAAATCACCTTTGGGAAAATTAGAAATTTGAAAATCAAAATTAGTTGAAGATGCATGCACCAAATCTAAAGGCAGAAATAAGCCTACCTTTTAGCTAGCATAAACGAAAAGAATTGAACCGTATGTTCTTTGAGCTGGTAAATTTTGAAGGGCATGATAGTAATAGCTTCATTTGAAAATCAAAAGCTGCAGAAAAAAGAAATGAAATAGAACTCCAATACCCCCCCGAAAAAAAAGAAAGAAAAATATGCAGACAAGCAAAAAAGAAGAAACAGAAAAAAGCAATGAAGCAGAAAAGCATAATGAAGAAAATAATGGACAAGTGTGTTGTGCCCCTTCTCGTCTACAAACCCTCAGGAAGCAGCTCACCAAAAATAAAGCGTTTATTCAAAATTTCCAAAATTTCTGTCTTTGGAATCAAAGCTCCAATTTTCTTTGTCTCTTTCTTCTTTAGATTTTCTCTGATTCCATTTATCAAAGGTTTCAGGTTAAGAACACGAAAAAGTACACACGGCCCTCCATTGTTCACCACTGCGTGGTCACAACTTTATTATATAAACACCCCCACCTCTCACAGCTATTATCATCTTGTCCTCTTCCATCTATACATTTGTCATGTCTGTGCCCTTAGGTAAGTTCTTTCAAATCCTTTGTTGTCCTCTTCTAATCCTCTATAGCTTTCAGCTCCTTTTTCAGTGGATCCTTTTCATAAAAAGTGAGGAATAGAACCAATTTACAGAAAGGCCATTCCCTCAAAATTGGGGTTTATCATATCACTCTAGAGAGGTTTTACAGTCTTTCTTGTTGCCTTGTAAGTGTAAGGGCTGCCAATGAAATATGATATGGCACATTTAGATACAATTATAATTGTAGTCCATGCATAAAATTTATTATTGTTGCTAAAACCTAATGTTTTATTAATGCAGAAACCATGAAACAGGCAAGGAGGTGGGACTGCAGGTGCTCTGCCCACCTGAACCAAAGGGAGAATTCATGCCAACGCTGCGGGGACCCGAAATCCGGCGGGTGACCGGCAACCGGCGGGAGAGCGGATCTCAGCCGGGTTCACCGGCTCGGATGTCCGGCCAGGGGACTGGTACTGCAATGCAGGCAACTGTGGAGCTCACCTTTGCTAGCCATCGCTGGCCCCAAAATTGTGGTTTGACCAAGGTGGCTCAGCCAGCGGCTGCTGTGGCGGCGGCTACGACTGTGACATGACCGGCTCCAGAGGTTTGGGTTGGTGTTGGCGGTGGCGGTGGCGGCAGCGGCGGTCGGTGGAAATCCGGTGATTGGATATGCAGCAGGTGAAGTAACTGATGAAAAGTGCTTTTGTTAAAACTTAGAAACTGGTGTAGTTATTTTTGTTTGCCTCAAAAAAAAAAAGGAATGAAATGCTTTCTTTAGACAGCATCTTCAGTTCTTTTCATACTTTGATTATTCATGTTTCTTTGACCGCTTTTCCATGGAGAAACAAAGATGATAGATTCTCTGAAAAACTTAGTTATAGTAAACCCAGCTTATGTTGTTAAGTATAATTTAATTTTTGAGTCTGGATGCAATGGCACAACTTCGCCCCCAACCGGATGGAATGTTTCAGATGCAAATGCGCCGAGAGTTTGGTAACAAAACTTCATACTGAACATATATCTTCCATTTTGGGTATGAATATTAGCACAATTTCATATGGTTGATTTTATTAAAAGACCTTTTTGAAAACTCAATTTTGGAAATTTGACCCTCTATAAAATTTTAGCCTAATTTTGACAAAAATATTCTTCTTATTTTCTTGCAAAATATCTAATTCTTTTAAGAATAGTAATAATATATAAATAGAGATGTTTGCCCAAATAGGTTGTTTTCAAAAAAAAAAAAATGGATTAGATTCACAAATTTAAGTTATTTGATGTCTTTTAGCTTAAAATTTCATTTCATATTCATCTTGGTTACATTATCTTTGTCTTGATATGGTTGTTATAGGTGGTTTGGTTTTTTGCAGGTTCTGTAACCAAGAAGACACAATCATAGAATATCTATTCTGTCAATCTAGTTTTGCTATTAATTTCTTTGTTTAGTTTTCAGTTCTGAGGAGTGGCTTATGGCTGAAACAATGAAATAATTTATCATAAAAAACCTAGCCCTCATCGTGATCAGCATATTTTGTTAGGTTTTACAGAGAAATATAGCTATGTAGTTTCTAGTGTTCTTGAGTTGTTAATTATCTTACTTTGCCTATTCTTTGTGTTTGAAAGATAAATTCTTTATTATTAGACCATATGCTGTAGTCAAATGGATCTTTCTCTCACTCTCTCTCTCTTTCTTTCATGGTGTGGTCCAAGGAATGTTTTTGACAATGATTTTTGGAATTCTTGAACAGAAATTAAAATCAGGGTAGGACCACCGTAGGGGGCTATTGGGGGGTTCAACATACAAATATGCAACAAAAATAATTAGGTCAAGATTCAAGGAATATCTGTGATCAGTGTGTACCCTTTTTAAGGAAGGTGCTTGCAAACTAGAAAGATCATTATCTGTGACTTCCACTATATATATATTCTCTAAAAAAAGTGGCAATAAGATAATAATAGAGTACTCCACCACCACTGTAAGTATACGGTGCATGCAGTATCAAATTAAAGCAGTAGAAATCCACCTTTTCATGTGCCCCTTCATTCAATTAAAAGACTTCATATCATGATTAAAAATGGACCTTCTACTCAAATTGTTTTTTTTTTATATAAATTAATAAAATATTTGAAGTAATTATCTTTCATCTGTCTGCTTCAGAGTATATAATGATACCTTTATTCAAATTTTATAATTGAAGAATCAGAAATTTTCAGTTGAGAATAACCGAGGAGAAGTTTTTTGATTCAGATTGTGATCCAAGAGAGGAAAGAATCTTGACTATTGATTCAAAAAACTACAGTAACAGTTCAGTCTATATATGATGTCATAAGAAGATATTAGGTCTATATTGAGTTAATACCCAACTCATTTGATTAAAAATTAGTTAACAAATCCTCAGAGGTTTCATTTTAGGGACTATGTCGTCCATATCTCCTCCCATGCTAGCTTCCAATGAGTATATTGCATGCAATATCAAAGCTAATTAGGAAGATTAGACTATGTTTATTATATATTCTATAAAATGTTTTTAGAATAATATATAAACACTTTAGTTTTGTATGTGTTTTTCAATAACATATTTTAATTGTGATTATTATCATTTTTTGAAGAATTAATTTAAAAAAAAAACAATACAAAAATAGAAATTGATTAAAAATAAAATATTATAAATAAAAGTTAAGTTTTAGTACCATTTAAAAACACACAGAAAAATAATTATTTGAAAATATTCATGTTTTTAAACAGATTTTTGTTATAGAAAATATTTAAAACTTGTTTGAAAAAGAGTCAATAATAAATGTATTTTTAACATTTTATGAAAATCAAATAATTTAAAAATATAGAAACTATCTTGTTTTAATTTATACTTGGTTTTCTTAAAAATAAGAATCCAAAGCATAAGAGAGAATAAGGAGGGCAGAAACACAAATAACATACATTAGGTTCCAATTTATTATTATTTTTTTTGAAAAAGACATAGAACATAGAAAACGCTAAATAAGAGAACAAAATAGGAAATCGTTTCATCTTTGTTTTCAAAAAAATAGGAACCAAATTAATAGACTCTAATTTCTTTCTAACCTTTTCTTTCTTTCTTTAATGTGCTTTTTCTGAGTAAAGACAACAATTAAGACTCTTTCTAGTACCATAGTAATGGGATAATCCAGCAAGGAAGAAGGGGAGCAAAGAAAAGAAAACTTCAAGCGACAAATAGAGAAATAGTTTTATTAAAGTTAAAATATTATAAATAAACATGTTTAAAATAAAGAAAGCAGAAGGTCAGGGTGGTGATTCACTTACGTGACCTCGTGCATAACCAGGTAGCTTTAAAAAGTGGATTCAAAGCAAAGCAGTGGTGTTCATCAATCTACTCTTTATCATTACATATATATAATATATACTCAGCCTGCTTTTTTTTTAAGCTGCAAGATTCTTGAGCTCCCAATAATGTTCATCTTTTTTTAAATGTCGCTGATACCTCCTGTTGATGTCACCCGGCCCTTGCTGATTTCTCATTTACTGTTCTACTGAACTGCCAGTTCTATGTAATGATCGTTAAGACTATGATGTCGGCTGAAGGTGCTCCTACTGAATCTTATTCCTAGATATTGATTAAAGAAAAGTTCTTCATGGGCAACATGTAGTGTTGTGCATCCACCTCACCTAAAAAGTTAAAGCTGTGTGCGTTTGGCTGGCAGGAAGAGTGATTTTCTGGGGGTTGTCAATAAATGGCGGTGCTGCAAAGATCCTTTAGTGG